>JAWZYV010014717.1:0-138107 GCA_038373885.1 Cheiracanthium punctorium | reverse complement strand
ATTGAAAATTGGATCACCGATTATTCTACTGCGTAATTTAAACCCTCCTAAACTATGCAACGGTACACGTTTGGTGATCAAAAGAATCACTGGAAACGTTCTTGAAGCAACTATTTTGACAGAAAAGTTTAAAGAAGAAATTGTTTTGTTACCACGTATTCCGATGATATCCAATTCTCCCATACCATTTAAAAGACTACAGTTTCCCATTCGCTTAGCTTTCGCGATGACTATAAATAAATCTCAGGCCAAACATGTCTATTTGCGGCTTAGACTTTGAAAATCCATGTTTCTCCCATGGGCAATTATACGTGGCGTGTTCACGAGTAGGAAGACCATCAAGTTTATTTTCATTAACAAAGGACCGATTGACCAAAAATATTGTACATCGATTGGCGCTTCATTGAACATCAACTGTGATTTATTACGATTAAAGATATTTAGAGTATATATATCAAATTAAAATATTTAAAGTATTTATTAAATAAATGTTATTAAATGTTATGTTAATTTGTGTTAAATTTTGTCTTTCAAATCCTGCTTAAACCACTCAGCCACAGCAACGCGTGGCCGGGTCTGCTAGTTATTTATATAAAATACATCATTTATGCAAAGTTTGATACAACCTGAATTTCTAATTAGGTACTACGTACCCACTAAAAATATATACTTTGATTTAAGGGACAAAATGTTCGGTACAGTAGGTATCCCTTACTGGTAGGTACTACAGTAAATGAATGTTACATTTTTATTTATTTTATAAGAATTCAAATGCTAAATTTAATGTGCTATTTGTATAAGTAGGTAGAATTTAGTAATTTGAAATATAAGAGGATTAAAATGACAATAATTAAGTAAATTATGCAGTAATAAATAATATTTTAAAAATTTAATATTTAAAATTTTAAAATAAACAAATTTAAGTAAGTTTATTTTATATTTTACAGAGTAAAATAATAACTATTTGTATCAATAAATGTTTCAATGAGTAACTTTTGTAATATCTGTTGACGGTTGATTTTCTGGCAAATCATTTTTGACACATCAGGTTGATTTTTTGTATCTTAGTGCGTGGGATTTCTTGCTGGGATCCTGCTCCCACCAGTCACAGCCATGATTATGATCCTACGAAATGAAGATACTAGTATAAAGTACGCCAGATACTTTTTCCACGATAAAACTCCGTAACTCCGACGATGTTTCAAAAGATATGTTGCATTTCGCTTTTTTCGTTACGAGAAGGCACCTCGCAGCAGGCGCTCTCTATGCAGACTTCTTATTCCAGAGTGGGTGTTACTAATTTAATAATCTTGAGAAACAGTATGGGGCTTCCCTGCAACAGCCAGAGGTCGCCGCATGTCGTGCTATAATGCTGGCAGGGTCCCCATGTCTGGCACATTTTGATTGCGATCCCCGCTGTTATGATCTCTGTCCCGTAAGCTTTATGCTTGTTGAATATGAAAAAAAATAGTAAAATATCTGAAATTAGCTTGAGATTTTGAAGTAAGAAATAAAAAGGAAGAAAGGAATATCGCTTTTTTTCTTTTGCTGACACACCCACTCAAGAATTGTTCTAGCGTCCAGGACTTGACTGAACTATTCAAGAACGGTCCATTGAAATGTAGTGTTCAGTATGGATTGTTCAGTAAAGTTCCTGATTGTGCATAAAGTTTTCATGTCATTCCTGGTATTTTCATGTTACAAATTTCTGGATTGGTCTGCCCCTTTAAGGGTTAAATATGGTCTAAAATTTGTATTCTACGCGTCAAGTAATTAAAATTTGCATTTTGTTGCATCAAAATCGATTAACTAGAAGGCGAGATAGGGAGTTTTGGGTGCCCCCATTGCTTAATATAGGATTTTCTCGAATTCTCCAGAACTACTAGTGATAGAGCTTAGCTGACTTCATTTTTGGCTAGTTATTTTTGGCGCCAAGCTTGGCGACATTTCGGAAATCTGGCACTATTTTACTAATGGGGCCTGTAATGTTTGTTTTCCTGGCTTGCGCAAAAGCCTAGTATTACTCAATTACATTTCTATGACACAATCAAAATTCGCGTTTGTTCAGGATTTTTCCGGAGATGGATTTTTCTCGACTGTGCGTGAGACGTTGATGGTTGGTGTATAAGAGAGGCAGGTCATCCGGGAGTTTCAATTTACTTTTGTCCGCTGCAGAGAGCTGACGTGTCGTTTCTGCTTAGAGTATAAGGCTCTGTGCTTCGTAGGCGATCTTTTTCTGGTTTTGAGAAGCTTGTTTTTGAATGCTGTTATTGAATACTTCATTTCTGTGCGTTGAGGAATAGATATCAATTTTTCCTCCAGAATTTGTATTGAATTTTAGCCTGTGGAAGTATTTTATTGTAAGGAATACATCATCTGAGAAAGCTTCTGTGCTAAGCTGACTGTTATAATGAAGGTTACTGATGTTAATGCCTCTGATCTGTGTATAGCAAACGGTTTGAAGAAGTTCTAGAAACAATCATCGTACTATAATTCTGGCAGGGTCTCCATGTCCGTCACAATTTAATTACTATCCCAGCTGTTATGATATCTGTTCCGTAAGCTTTATGAATATCAAGACAGAGTAAAATATCTTAAATCAGCTTGGGAATTTTCAGTAAGGGAAAAAAGAGAAAGAAATATCGTTTTTTTTTTTTTTTTTTTTTTTTTTTTTTTTTTTTGCGCTACTGACACACCCACTCAAACATCGTTCAACGTCAAGAACGTTGCTAAACAATTCAGGAAGGTTCCACTGAAATGTATTGTTCTGTATGACTTGTGCAGTAAAGTTCCTGATATTTTCATGTAACGTTCCTTGAATTCTAGGGTACCTCAACTGCACATTATTTCCAAGGAGCGTTCCTGGATTTTTTTACAGTGCTGGTGTAAGCCCAAAAAAAGCCAGGGACATGCCATTTTTACTTATGTTCAGCAAGATGATATTTCTAGTCCCCATTCCTACTTACGTTGCAGTCCTGTAAATTATATGATTTAATGTCAAATCACATCAGGAATATCTTTCAAATAGCTATTGCTACTTTACCGAAGAATTTTATGCTTGAGTTAAAACGGAAAGTAAAAAATAAAGCTAAGTAATCAGACCTTTCAAACCTTGATACTGAATTTTTTATATTTTAGGTAGAGGTTGTTAGATTTATGTGACACATAAATCGATGTTTTCTTCTGCGCTTGGCTGGTTTTTTTCACTGGAAAGATTTTTTATTGAACAATTCATAATTTGCTAGGCTTCTGTGCAACATATTTAAATTTCATCATTAATCGCATGATTCAATGGTGTATATCAGTGAATGATACCTAATTATATCACAATTAAATATATTCAGGTAACGAGTATTAATATCTGCTAAGAAGTACCATGGTGGCACCAAGGCAGTAGCAGATCCAGGGGAGGGGCTAGGCGGCTTCACCCCTCCCCCAAAATATATTGCTAAAGGGTAACATTCTGCTTTATTTTGCACTTTAAATAGCTAAAATGATCGTATTTTATAACTTAACCTCTCCCCAAAGCATGTGCATTGGTTTGACTAAAATTTTGATTTATAGTACATTTTAATTGGGCGAAATAAGCTTTTTTTAATTTAGCCCCTCCCCAAAAAATTCTGGATCCGCCACTGCATCAAAGTATAATTAAACTTGAGTTCTTACATTTTTTTTTTTTTTTTTCGCAAAAGCACTTGACTTTACATCATTGGTTCCCATACATCAAAGATGCATGAGATTGGAGCAAAAACATAAAATAAAATATACATAAAAGCGATGGAAACATAAACAAACAAGAAAATTAGTCGCTGGATGTCAACTGCATCAACTCCCTAGCTCGCCAGTCGCAGCTCCAATCTTACAAAAGTTGTTACTCATTTCACATTACCCAGGGTATGACTTTGCTTAAAGTACTTTGCTTAAAGTATGCTACGGACGCGAGTAACATTACCCCCCAGATTTTAATTTGTTAATACATGTTATTAGATTTAATTTGCAAAGTACAACGGGCAAGAAACAACATATCTTATCTTATGCGCTAGACAAAAATCCTTACCCCCCCTTCGTCCCATGTACATATCTCATATAGTTTTATCCAGTTACAGTTCTTTGACAAATAAATAAATAAATAAACATAGAAAAAGATCTTACGGCATATTTAAATAACTAATCACATCTTATTTAGCAAATCGATTAATAAAACAGTCAGTGAACATAGGTTAACTTGCATTGATTGATGTTTATGAAATTATACCCCTATTGTCTTTAAATTCCATATTTGACAGTTGCTAGTTCAGGCCAGTAAATAAAAAGATGACTTCATCTGTACGTAAAGAAAATAAATTTAAAATCAGTAACGAAAGAACTGTAGAATTTGGAAGAGGTAAAACCATTTTAATTCTCATCGATCATAACTTATTACCAGTCTGACAGCGTTTTGTTACTGTTAAGTCGATTTAAATGTACTTCGAATCATGGATCGATCTTCTAAAAGTTGTTTACGACAGTCACTTCTAAAATCAACTTCTGCGTGACCTCCTCTGCCAGATGCCTAATATTTATAAACTCGGAGCTATATTATTTCTCCGAAGACAAAAAACTTGGAGCTGGGCGTTTAATGAAAATAGGGATCAATCTGTCAACAGCCATGAGTTATACCTGTATTTAACCTTATTCGCCTCTATTAATTAAGGCGGTATTCGGCGCGATTTTAAGGCTCTCTGGAGCCGGGCCATGCCAAGCCTCACAATGGCACAATACTTTAATTTCGTACTGCCGGGTTTCACAATCTGGCACACTCGTACATAATTCGTGCTTTTGCTTCAAAGAGAAAAGCAGCTTATCAGAAAGCCATTTATTTAAGAATCCCTCCTGAAAAGCACGCCCAGCGACATTTACGATCTTTAAGGTTGATCTTGTCGAAAAAAAAAAAAAAAAAAAGTATCACACTTGGCACGTGGCTTTTACAAAATTTCAGAAGCAAGCGAATTTTATCTCAGGTATGTTCGAAAAGACTCTACTTAACTTAAAAATTCATGCTGTAATGCAATAAACAATACGTCAGCGTTTCTTAACCTGCGGGGCGCCCCCCTCAAGGGGGGCGCAGAGCGTTTGCAGGGGGGCGAGAGAAAATCCAAAGAGCAAGTAGTGATGCATGTTTTTAAAAAATCATCTTATTTATTCTCATTTTTACTCAAAAATATATCCATTTTTGCTTAAAATGTTCATTCAAACTTTAACTAATTTACTGATTATATTATTTTGTAGAAAATTCGACTAAATGTTCATTGTTAAAGATTAGAAAAATGAATGTATGCTGAAAACTGTGAGGGGGTGGCTCGCAACCGTAAGTTAGCCTTTGTTGGGGGGGGGGGACGTTAAAAGGTTGAGAACCGCTGCAATTCGTGCTATACAACGCCTAGAAAAAGTTTTTGAATGCAGAAGTTTCATTGAAAAATTGGCTGAAAAGTGACAATTATTAGAAAAATTGGTTGAGTTGAGCAAATTATTTAGAAAAATATTGCAAAATCCCACATTTCTTATAAATGCCCCCCCCCTTCCTAAATGTTTCATATAGAGTCAGGCGGGATGAATACTACCCCATTGTGCGAATTTAAACTTCGTGTGAGAAAATATTGTTTTAATTAAAGGGAAAACTTTAATCTTTTAAGAAATGTAATGGAGTATTCGTTTCCGTAGGATTATTTCCTTAAAATGTAAAGGTGTTCCAATTGAAGAGCAGATCGTCGTCACAGGACTTTTTAACACCTTTAAAAACCAGTGATATTAAATAATCGAAATAATTAATAGTTCTTCTTCGCCCAAAGCACTATAGACTAATACTAACCAGTGAAGCTGTGTGTCTCATGCAAATTTAAAAAAAAAAAGGTGATAAGCACAAAAATCGCCTTCAAAAACGGGCCGAGGAGTTAGCTACTTATTTAGGGAAATATATTGCAAAACTACCTATGTTCAGCATTTTTACTTGAGTGTTTCGTAACTCCGATAGTTTCATTGCTTCTAAAAGTTCACAATCAATTTGTAAAGAGACATTCTAAATTTTTCCGTTTCTAGCGTAATTGAATTCTTTAAAAAGCTCTTCAAAAGATGGATGATTTTAAAAAAAACGCCTTAAGGGGTAGTCATAGCTCCAATAAAATCACAAAATTAAACAAAAAAAAAAATGGGGCAATTATGACCACATTGTTTCCTTCGATACTTACACGTACAACTTTTGTTACATAATCGAGACTAGTATTCTTGTTTTTGTTATTGATTAGTTACCGAGGCGCGTAAATAATTGATATTGATGAGTAATAAGGTATATTGATGAGTATAATTTTGATTTATTACATAAAATAGTCTCTTGTTGCCAAGATGTGTTAAAAATCACTCTTGTTGGAAAAAATATATTAAGTAATGTTGACTTTATGCGAACAAAATAAATATAAATAAAGTCAAAATGAATGTTTAAGACAGTTTAAAAACTGTTCCTGGAATGTTGTCTGCAAGGTTTCTTCTTTTTTTTTTTTTTTTTTTTTTAGCACAAGCTTAAAACAGGGCAATTCAGACCACGTGACTGAAGATGGACTCCAATATTTTCTGATGACATAAGCCCACTAAGAATTTTGATAAACCAAACAGAAAGTAGCTTTTCATATGACGGATGTTCTCTAGGAACGGGTTGTGACGTAATTTGAAACTGTCCTTTGATTTAATCATAAGAAAGTAACTATTTCCTTCAAAGAAATGTCGATCCTTTAATGATTTTTTTGTATTTATGTCTTTTTTCCTTCTACTACAAACTCTTATCTGATATACTTTTAATGCCTTGGAATGTACTTCTGTGTTTATTCACAGGTGATATCAATCAGGAAGCATTTGAAATTTTTTTAAATAATCATTAGCAAAATTTTCTTTTTATGTTTTCTTTTTCTACATTAAATGTAATAAATAAATAAAATTTTAAAAGTACTTCACCTTAATTTTTTTAAATTATATATGAGACACGTGTGATTTTCTTGGTCAGAATGACTTCGGTATTTTTCTATTGTTTTTACACGTGGTCATAACTACCCACACTCTTTAAAAAGTAGTGGGGAAAATTTTGACCACGAAATTAAGAAATTTTAGCAATTTTAAGAAAAGCAAAATCATGTTAAAGCTCTTAAATGCATTACGAATTTGTTTTTTTATATGAATAGATTGCCTGAAAACTTTTCTCTTTGAGCTAAATAACTTTGAACACTGAACCGTCAAATTCGTCTATTGGAATCTTGATATGCTGTTACTTTTACGATTGTCACTGTTTTAAAAATAATTCAAATCAGTGACGAAAGATACCTATCATGAAGAATACATTAATTTTTATGCCTAATAGTTTTGCAAAACTTTCTCATTTGCAGACTTTTAAAAAATTCCGCTGGTTTTAGTTAGCCTTATCTGATCCTAAAGTTTTATTATACTGGGTGTCCCAAAAAAGTGGTAACGGGCTTTAATTCTTTATCTGGTCGAGATAAGTGAGCAATGTAAATTGAAAAATTGTTCAAAATAAGGTCGGAAATACGACTCTGTTGAGCAAAAATTCCTATCGTTCATTTACAAAAAGTTACACTTTTTAAATTTTTAGACGAACCCGTACGAAACAATTCCCAGTTAGTAAAATGTGCCCCATACATTCATGAGATATCATACAAATTTTGAGAGTTATGCCTCTAAATGTGCCAGAGATATGAAGATAAATATAACGCTGACTTAAACCACTTTTCCCGGGTTCTGGAAGGAAAAAAAAAAAAAATCACTTCGAATGATAGCAATTCAGGGATCGTACAGAAATTAAGAAAGTCTTTTTTTTTCACTCTAGCAGTAAACTTTTACATTCAAAACCATGTATAGTCCCGGATCACATTTCTTTAAAGCAATCTCTGCGGCGTTGTATGACGAAAGGCTGGAATGTGTTATATCCCCTCATTAGCGTATGGGGCACATTTTACTAATTGGGGACTTTTTTTGTACAGGGACCGTATACAAATTTTGAAAGTGTAACTTTTTGTAAATGAACGAAAGGAATTTTTGCTTAGCGAAGTCTTTATTTCCGACCTTATTTAGAATTTTTTTTCAATTTACACTGCCCACTTATCTCTAATAGATATATAATTAAAGCCCGTTACCACCTTTTGGGGACACCGTGTTCATGCGACTGCATTTCGTCTGAATTTTTTCAATTCTTTTGGGTAACTTGAATCTCATAAAAAATTGTTCAAAAGTTGCGTCATTTTTTAGAGGAACAAACTCAACTGAGAGAGAAGCACTTTCATTCTCTTTCTGATTATAAACTTATTTAAGAGTAATTGCATGAGAGTTTATAGGCTCCGTTAACAGATTAATCTGCCTTGCCAAACTTTGAAATTCAATTAAAAATATTCATTCGCAAGAAGAAATAGGCTTAACGATTGTAGCTGTGGTAATACTCAGGTAACGCCATTGTACAAAAATTCAGTATAAATCATAAAGGATCCATCTGCGCCATTAAAGGATTAATACACTCTAAAAAGTCGCTCAATTACTAAGAAATCTCTAGGAATCAAGACTTTCCTGAATTTCCTTAGTATTATTACTAAAGAAAATCAAATATATCAAAAGAAGTGTACTTGACTATACTTGACTTTCCTTAGTAATAATACTAAGAAAATACATGGAAGCCTTGTTTTCTAGAAATTTCTTAGAAAAAGATTATTATTTTTTTAGACTGTATATCTTGCAAGACCTTAGCGTTTCAATTAAAAACATTCTACTGCAAAAAGAAATATGCCTAAGGAATGTAGCTGTGCTAGCACTCAGGTGATGTCACTGTACAAAGATTGTGTCATAAAGTGTCCGGTCTGTGGGCATAGAGCGTAGCGTACTGCCTAAGTACCCATAGTAGCATGCTGGTAACGCCCTCCATTCTGAAACTCCTTTAACTCATAACCTCACTCTAACTCAAGCACGATCTATACAACAAAATATCGTGTTTTCCATTATTATTCTTAATTTTTCAAAACTTTTTGAGTCTGTATAAGCGTACTTAATAAAGTTCCCCCTCACCCCCCCCCCCCAGAAATTTTGCGAAAATTTTTCGTGCCTCATCATTTTATATTCTTGATAAAGCCTTAAAGGCAATAATTACTCTGAAATTTCTAACTGGCTGTTAGACCAGTATATATCATAACATATTCCTTACTGCAGTGTATGAAAAACAATATTCTTTGGAGAGTTTAATTCTCTATTCGTGATCTCCACTGCCGGAAAATTCAAAAGTGATAATTGTTTTTCGAAGGAATTCAAAACAGCTGATACAGCTCACGGAAATAACATACATTTTTAAAAATAGCCTTTGGAAAATTACCTATTATTACTTCCTTGTACGTAGTATAAGGAAGTAATGTGATCCCGAAAAATTTTGGGGGCCAAATTTCGACATAAAAACCGATTTTGACTACCTCTAAATTGAATTTTAAAAATTTTTTCGATGCATCTCATCGTAGGCTAGCATGCACGATCATATTAACGAGTCTGCAACTCATTTTGACCAGTGGCGAGTCTACTGTGGCCAGTTTTTCCATGCCGTCTGTACGTACGTACGTACGTATGTACGTACGTACGTATGTACGTACGTATGTATGTAACTCGCATATCTCAAAAACTATTGGTCGTAGAATGTTGAGATTTGATATTTAGGATTGTTCTATGATCTAGTTGTGCACCTCCCCTTTTGGTGGCAATCGAATGGATAGTTTATGTACAGGACCGCCCAAAAGATTCGAAATACATTACGCTCTATGGGCCGAAATTCATTAAACTCGCATATCTCAAAAACTGTTAGGCGTTGAATGTTGAAACTTTATATTTAGGATTGTTGTAACATCTAGTTGTGCACCTCCCCTTTCGGTTCCATTCGACTGAATAGTTTATCTACAGGACCGCCCAAAAGATTCGAAATACATTACGCTCTATGGGCCGAAATTCATCAAAGCGTTTTTTAGAGGTATTGGGCTATTTCAAACGACAAAGAAGTGATATATGCTGTAAAGAGTTAGAAAATGAATTTCTCTATTAAAAAAAGTGTCTTTATCATTTATAGTTCTGCTACAGGAACACTCAAAAGATTTCCAATACATTACGGTCAATAGCAATTTTAGGGGCATTCATCCATTTCAAGCACAATACCGTCCTACCACATAAGTTAGGTAATGGTCCGACCACGGTCACGTGCCTCCCTCAAGAACTATGCCAAAAGTCGCCAAGCTTGGCGACTTTTGGTGTACGTGTGTGCATATTTAACTCTCAAATCTCAAAAACTATTATGAAATTTCATATATAAGAATGTTGTAACATCTAGTTGTGCATCTCGATTTTTGGTTCCAATCTACTGGAGAGTTTATTTACAGGACCACCGAAAAGAATTTCAGTACCTTAATGTCTATGGACATCTTCATTATAATACAACTGTAGACAGTCATTGTTTGGTACATGCCCAAAATCTCGCCGTCTGTCCTCGACCTTGGCGAGTTTTGGCGAAATATCGCCAAATTTGGCGATAGTCAGTCATTTCGTCCATGCCCAAAGTATCGCCATTTGTCATCGTTCTTGGCGAGTTTTGGCGAAATATCGCCAAATTTGGCGATAATCTGTCATTGTTTGGTTTATGCTTAAAATCTCGCCAAATGTCGTCGACATTGACGAGTTTCGCCGAAATATCGCCAAATTTGGCGCCAAAAATTATTTCGTATTTTGTATAACACTAAAACTTTAACCCGTAGATTTTTTAACTTTGTATTTAGAACTATTGTAATATCTAACTGTTTTCAATATCTTTTTTGACAGCATTCGACTGAGAATTTATTTACATGGTGAGCCAAATGACTTTGAATACATTGAGGTGTATAGATGCATTCAATTTATTGAAGGTCTGTGCTCACTGACTACTTTGGCTATCCCCAAAATCTCGCTGACTATCTCAAGTTTGTCGGCTTTTGGTGAAATATCGCCAAATAAAGTGTCAGAAGGAAATCTTTCAAATTGAACTCAGCTTGGCGATATCGAAATATTTGGTTAGAAATTGCTAAACCTTACTATTATTGATATTTTATCTCTTTCTAACAAATAAATTTAGAGGAAGTGCGTCGAAAATATTTTTGATCTAATGGACGTGCAAGGAAGTCATGTGTTGGACACATCAGATTTTTTTTTATCACATTTTTACAAATCATCTCAAATGATTATTTTATTTTATTTTTCCCAATCAGTTATTCTATTGTTCGGCAAGTAGGTGTTGTCGAACGCTAAGAAAGAAAATAAATGGATAAAAAAAAATCTTCGTGGAACTTTTATCCGGAACACACACTTTTTATAAACAATGAATGGGTGAAAAGGAAAAGAAAAAAAAAAGTGCAATTATCGTAGAGCTGAAATTTCAAATTAGCTAATGGCATCAGTCGTCTAGCTGATAGGGCGTGGTGTTCTCTAATAAAAAAAATAAAAAAAGCCACCATGAAAAACTGACCTGAGGTAAACAATGAGAATGGTGTAATGTAGTATAGAGTTTTATGAGCGTTTTTTTTTTTTCTTTTAAATATATGAGTAGTTCTACTTATATATAAAGTGGGAGGTGTTGCAAGACATCAAAGTTGTAACAATAGATTTTTCAATTTACTTGCCGTTTATCTGACAAACTATTTCTAGGTTTATAGTTTTTCTTTCTAAGTTAATACAGATTAGCAATTCAAACAATAAGAATTGCAATAACCCCTTTATGTTTCAAGTAGACATTTTATCTATTTACACATTTATTTATTTTATTTTGCGCTTTAGACTGATTGCCATGTATGACACACATTTATGACGAATGGAGAAAAAAAAAATGCCAGCTTTTTAAGGCTGTTCTTTTAAGAAATCATGCAACTTTTCTACAGCTTTAAGTTCCTTTAAATGATTAATAATTTTAATAAGGAATAAATGATTGATCTAATACGATATCAAAAGCAGGGCCCGATTAAAAAAATTCTTGACTCTAGGCACAACTCGGTATGGGGGCACAGACACTAAGATCTGGCTGTGCCCTGCTGTCCATAGTTTGCGCTTTTTTTCCCCCCAAAATGGCAGTCGTCTATTATCTTTCATGTTGAATTTAACAAAGAAATTCAACTTGCACATAGGTATCTCACCGGACGGAAAAAAGTTCAAAGTGGTCACGGCGCTCATGCTTATGCAAAATCGGGTGTATCCAAACACCAGGCATGCGCACGGCATGCAATCATCCTATAAAAACTGGGCTCTCGAATGAAGCCGGGCAGTCTTAGCAGCTAGCAGCGTGATAGTTGTGTGCGTCTGTGAAGCAGCCTTCCGCCCGCCAGCCGTGCTTGTTCCTGGGATAGTGACGTCGTTCTTGCTGCCTCGTCATTGTCATCTGCCGCAGAGTATCAGCAAGAAGTTCCAGCCCATGGAGATTAGAAGCTGCCTTGACGCCGGCATCTGAGCGTAGCAACCTCAAAGCTGCTTAAAGTAATTTAAAGAGTTAACCTTGTTATGTTTAGTTATTTCGTTCCGAGGGTTATGTTCTTCAGTTTTAATTAAGCAAAATAAAATTTCTTCGTTTAAAAAAGGACTTGTATCTTTTGGCCACACACATGTAAAATTGGAGTCGGAAGAGGACAATAATTCTTTGCTGTCCCCGTGTTGGGAACCTCTTCATAGGTGACACGGAATTTACGAAGTCCTTCTTCTGGCCAGGGGATAATGCAAACGACTTGTGGGTAGAAATGCTGAAATTATTTCTAATAAAGAACTGAGATGAAAATTCAATTTTGAGCCTAGTGCAGTTAAAAATACAATTTTTGCACTCTTTGATGTCCTCGGTACCAACTCTTGGGAGGGTGAGGCATTTTCTTTTCCAAAAAATTTTTACCTTTGCGTAGTTAAAATGATAAGTGAAGACAACGCGGCTGAGGTTGCGAAAGTGGCATTCAGAGCCCCGCCATTTTGGCATAAAGACCCAGAATGATGGTTTATTCAGATTGGATTCCAATTCATTGTCTCGGGTATATTGGCAGACCTGACAAAATTCCCTGCCGTAGTCTCAGCATTAGATGCTACAGTTTTGACATACGTGAGGATATTGTCATAACACCCCCTGAGAAAGAGGCATACCAAAGTCTAAAAAATCTGATTCTTGCCCAGTATTCTGCATCTGAAGGCGCGAAGTTAAAACAGCTGCTACAGGATCTACAGTCGGGAGATTTCCGACCCTCGCAACTCCTTACGCAAATGCGAAACCTGGCTAACAAATACTCTCTTCGTGTAAAGATTCTTTGGAGAATCTCGCGCAAATTGCCGATAAAATACATGAGGTTGCAGTACCAGAAGTCGCAACAGTAAGCCACGCGGACACTCACGTAATCGCAGGGTTGCGTCAAGAAATACAAGATCTCCGTAGAGAAATCCGCAAGCTCGCAGGGGACATGAAACGGGTGCGACGTTGCCTCTTGCTCCGTCCGCTTCCCTAAATCACTTAATTAAAATCACAAGGGGTTCGTGATGGACGCAGGCATGACTCTCGTGGCATGAACACACATTTTATTTCTAGGTTAAGATAATATTTACATTTATATTTACAAAACTCAGAATATATCTCATGCGGTTAGTTCTGCAGCATCTCTCAGAGGTCTTGCCTCTTTCAGTTCTCTGGCGTCTCTGTTTTTCCCCGGAAGCCACGCGCTCCCCTGGTCGCCTCATACTTACGTCACGGCGTTGATGGGTAGCGGCTGGGCCGCAACAACCTCCGGCCCCGGAAAGATGGCGTCGATGTCTCGTCCGGTTGGATCTCCAATGGATAGAGATGCTGGACTGCTCTCTTGATGACAGTCCCATTGGGAAGCTTTAACGAGCAGGCTCTCACCTTCCCGTCTCGTCCTTCATGCAAGTGCTCCACCTTGGCCATTTTCCACAGCAGTCTCGGCTGCTTGTCTTCGTGTACCAGGACTATAGAACCCTCCTGCACAGTTGAAGATCTGTCAGGTTTTTTGACCGTGTGTGCAGATCGCAATTCCATAAGGTAAATTCGTAGCCACGCTCGCCAAAGTCTTTCAACCATCAGTTTTCTACTTTTGTATCGTCCAATTAAGTTTTCCCTTGTCAATGGATCTGAAATATTTTTTGTTGGTGGTATAGTCAGCATCTTTCTGCCTATTAAAAAATGGGCGGGAGTAAGTGCACTAGGCTCTTGGTGATCTTCATAAACATATGTAAGTGGTCGGGAATTGACAATTGCTTCGGTTTCTAATAAAATAGCCTCTAGTTCTTCAAAAGGAAGAGAAGCTCTTCCTAACATTTTCTTCAAGCAGGATTTCACTGAGCGGACAAGGCGCTCCCAGAAACCGCCCCACCATGCCGCTCTTTCAATTATGTATTTCCAAGTTATGCCTTTTCTCCCGAAATATTCTAAGACTTGCGTATCCTTTATTGAACTCCATATTTTTTTCAAATCTGTGTCGGCTCTTTTGAATGTCTTTGCGTTATCCGTGTACACTGTGGAACATAATCCACGACGGGATAAGAATTTTCTGAATGCCAAAAGAAAGCTCTTTGTGGATAAATCATGCAATAATTCCAAATGAATTGCACGTGTCACGGCGCAAGTAAATAAGACAATGTATGCTTTTTCTTTGTTCTTCGTATACAAAGGTCCGGCAAAATCAATCCCGACCTTTTCAAAGGGAAAAGTTTTAGTAACTCTATCTGGTGGTAAAGGTGCAGTCTCTTGATTTAAAGGTTTTGATTTGTACCTTTGACAAACAGTACAGCGTCTGAGAACATTTTTTACTATTTGTCTGCCTTTTAACAACCAGTATTGTTCTCTGATCTGCGAAAGAGTTCCAGCAATCCCTGCATGTCTTGTTTTTTCGTGGTTCTGTTTGGTAATTAGTTCTGCCAAATAAGTATTTTTCGGAATCAAAATTGGATGTTTTTCGGCAAAACTTAAATCAGCATGGTGCAGTCTTCCGCCAACTCTCAAGATCTTTTCTTCATCTATAAATGGATTGAAAGGGTGAATTGTTGAATCTTTGGGCAGAGGTCTCTTTTCTCGCAGAGCTTCCAATTCTTCATTAAAATGTTCTTTTTGAATTGCTTTAATCCAATAAATTTCTGCACGTTTCAACTCTTCGCATGTTAATGGACCGGTTTGTTTTTCTCTATTTTTAACGTTGTTCAGAAATCTTCTAATCCACGCAGTAACTCTAACAAGCCTATCTAACGTACTAAATTTCTCTGGGGAAAACAATGTTTTCAATTTATTTTTCTCAATGCAGCTAGCTTGTAGTGCCTTTTCCCCTCGTTTCATCTCGGTTAAAACTTCTGGTTCTTTATGGCTCGAAGGCATTTTAGGCCAATTCTCCTCCGTTTCTGTCAACCATCTTGGTCCATACCACCATTCGTTCTTCTCCTTTAAGGCTTTAACACTCAGACCTCTGGTTTGGTAGTCTGCTGGGTTTTCTTTTGTTGGGCAATACTTCCAGGATGCTGGATCCGAAATTGTTCTTATTTCTCTTACTCTATTTTGGACAAACAGTTTCCACTTCTCTGGTGGTGCTTTCACCCAATGCAACACTATGTTAGAGTCTGACCAGAAATACGATGTAGTACGAATTTGTCGGCTAAGATGGTTTTGAACTTTTCTTGATAATCTTGCACCAATGAGTGCAGCCATAAGCTCTAATCTTGGTAGAGTCAAACGTTTCAGCGGTGCGACCCGAGATTTTGAACACACTAATCTGGTTTGCACCTCAGCCTTTCTTTCATACCTAATGTACAATACCGCGCTGTACGCTTTTTCACAGGCATCAACGAAACAATGCAGCTGGCAGTCGACGATTTCTATTTTTTCACTCATTCCAAAATAATACCTGGGAATATCGATTTTCTGTATTTCTGGAGCTTCTTTTTTCCAATTATTCCATTCTGTGAGAAATTCAGCTGGTAAGTTCTCATCCCACTGAAGACCTTCTTTCCAAATCTTTTGCAATAGGATTCTTGCTCTAATTGTAAATGGACTCACTAATCCTAAAGGGTCGTATAATCGACTCATCACTTTCAGGACTTCTCTTTTCGTGGCTTCGTTATTGATTACTTCATGTTCAAACTTCGATGCTTCAATTTGTAAAACATCATCTTCTTTATTCCAAATATAGCCTAATACATTAACTACAGGATTCGATGAATGGATTTTACTTCTGTCCCAGATTTCTTGCACATCACGATCATTTGTTGACCATTTTCTCATGTTGAAGCTCCCTTCATTTAGTATTTTCCTGATATTCTCAGCTTTCTCAATAACTTCGTCTTTTGTGTCATCACCGGCAATGAGGTCATCCACGTACAAGCAGTTCTTCAAAACAAAACATTCTTCTGGATAACGTGATTCATACTTCTCAATATGAAATTTTATGGTGGCGTTTAGCAAAAACGGACTTGATGTTGCTCCAAAAATCACCCTTGTCATTCTCAACGTTTTTAATTCCTTGGAATGTTTATCCTTCCAGAGAAACTTTACAACTTCTCTATCTGCCTCGCAAAGAGAGATTTGGAGAAACGCGGCTTCTATATCTGCTGTGATTCCAATTTTGTTATGTCGGAAATTCAATAACAGTTCCAAAATATCCGGGCATAAATTAGGGCCTGGTTCTAAACAGTCATTCAATGACAAACACCCTTCCGCGCGTGAGGATGCATCAAAAACGACGCGGACTTTGGTGGTGTCTTTATTTTCGCGAATTACGGCCTGATGAGGCAAAAAATATTCTTTTCCCCCTCCCTTATATTCGGTTTCCTCTGATATCCCTTCCTTCAGATGCTTTTCTATCACTTCTTCATAGCGATCGTGAAGTTGGGGGTTCCTTTTAAATCTACGCCAAAGCGACTGAAAACGATTTTTTGCAACTTCGTAATTATTACTTAATTCGTTTGCGTTTTCTTTCCAGGGTAGACTAACTGTATATCTATTATTTTCAAATCTTATAGACTCCCGAAATTTCTTATAAACCTCATCTTCGCACTCGTGTTTCTTATCTGATTCATTTTCGATCCCCAAGACATCCAATTCCCACAACTTTTTTAGAGATTCGGATATTGACTCATCTTCGGGTTTATCTTTGATTTGTACTGCATTTTGCATAATACTAAGAGCCACTGAGGAAATTTCAGCGCTTTCCGTTCCACTTATTGTCCAACCCAATCTTGTTTCTACTGCTACCAAAGATTCTGATATTCTATTTACAGTCCCTATTACGATTTTCCAGTAATTGTCTAATCCTATTAAAAGCAAAAACTCTTCTCCTCTATTCTTAACGTACCCAGTATCAGATAATTTAATTCCCTTTTCATCACATAATTTAGCAATATTTATTCCTGGTATGTCAGTAGCCGTGCCACTAATCAGCTCTGTTTCAAAAGCCTCCATGTCTATCTTTATTCCACGATCAAATGGATTAATCAAAGTAAACCCCACCTTATTGCTAATTTCAGTCTGCGGTTTGTCGTTACCAAAAGTGAAAATGCTAATCATTTGTGAGTCTATAACTGGGAGATTCATTTCTCGAGAAATACTTCTTTTAATGAATGTGCGTTCTGCGCCTGTGTCAAATAAAATCCTTATCTCGCGCCTCTCTTCATTGTTTTTTATTTCTGCTCTGGCAGTCTGCAAAACCACATGGTTTTCAGTGTTTATATAATTCACTGACGCTTCTGTTTCAGAGGCCTCACTAGGCGAAGAACTCTTACTTCCCTTCAAGTTACCCTCCCCTTTTGTAGCATTACTGTCTCTGTAGCAGATTAATTTGTTATGACGGCGATTGCAATTTGAGCAATTAATAATATCTTTTTTATCACATTGACTCCCCAGGTGTCCTCTTTCCAAACACACGAAACAACGCCCACTCTTTTTTAATGATTGAATCTTTCTAGATACACTCATTCCACAACTGCTGGAACTGTGTTTACCAGTACTGCAAAATAAACACTTCTCGCCCAATACACTCAAAGCCGCAGCGCTTGGAAGTGACTCATTTTTTTTTTCGTTATGTTTTTGAAATCTCTCTCTCTGATAAGCGCTACGAGCCACCTGCAGATTCTCCTTAGCAGGCCTCAACACTGAATCCGTTTGAATTCTGTTTTCCCCCACTTGTTGAAACAAGAACGTTCTTTCCCGTGTTTCAATTTCTTTTTTGAGGAATTTTATTAATTTTGCGACATCCCAAGAATCATCTTTTTCGTAATGAGATCTGTTAAAATCTAATGCTATGGAATCGGGAATTAATTTCAAAAGTAAAGGGAAAAGTAAACTGCCGTATGAATTTAATTTTATGTCTAAGTTTTCGAGACCGCGTACTTCTATTTCTATTTGGTCGCATAGCTCACGTAGGGGTATTAATTGAAAGGCGGATTTAACGGGTTTTAAATTTAGCAACCGGTTAACGTGGGCTCTAACGAGAATTTCTTCTTTACCATACCTATCTTTAAGTATATTAACTGCTTCGGTATAATTCTTATCAGACACCACCAAACCTTCGATGCTTTTTAAAGCACGGCCCGTAAGAAATGCCTTCAGGTAATTATATTTGTCTACATTTGATAAACTCGCGTTGTTATGTATCGCACTCTCAAATTGTGCCCAGAATTCCTGAAAACGCTCCAAATCTCCGTCAAAGGGTTCAATTCTTAGCTTAGGTAGCAACACTCTAGGGCCTTCACTGGTATCTGACCTCATTGCCAAAACAGAATTATGACTATTAAGGCTCCCATTTTCGTTAGATGGAGCAACTGTTTTGCTGAATAATTTCTCTTTGTGTTCTCTGAAATATTTTTTTACTTTCGTTTTTACACTTGTTATGCGATCTCGATATTCTAGATTTGTTTCTACTTCTATTTCTAAATCTTTAACTTCATGCGTTAAATTTTCAATTTCCAAATCTAATTGAAAGATTAATTCAGCCTTCTCTTCCAGTTTATCTTTACATTCTTCTAATTCTCCCTCATTAACCGGATCATTTTGCAAAAGTTCTATAATTTTGTTCATCGATTTTGTTGCAGATTGTTTTAATGTTTTACGTTTTGTTTTTGCTCTTTCAAGAGCTTCTTTCGTTTTTGCATCCATTTTAATATGTCAATAATAACAATTTAATCACTGAATATTCAAATCAATACACTTCAATAAAACTTCTCAAATCAGTATTCAAATTATCTTAATAATCATATCAATATTTATTTCCTACCTGCGTCCCGCCGAGGGTACCATTGAAACGGGTGCGACGTTGCCTCTTGCTCCGTCCGCTTCCCTAAATCACTTAATTAAAATCACAAGGGGTTCGTGATGGACGCAGGCATGACTCTCGTGGCATGAACACACATTTTATTTCTAGGTTAAGATAATATTTACATTTATATTTACAAAACTCAGAATATATCTCATGCGGTTAGTTCTGCAGCATCTCTCAGAGGTCTTGCCTCTTTCAGTTCTCTGGCGTCTCTGTTTTTCCCCGGAAGCCACGCGCTCCCCTGGTCGCCTCATACTTACGTCACGGCGTTGATGGGTAGCGGCTGGGCCGCAACAGGACAACGATACACGACAGTCTAAACAGCACCGTAGTCGGTCAAAGTCTAACGAACGCTCTTTTAACAGGAAATCCAAAGGATGGTGTTGGTATCATTGGCGCTTCGGCGACAAGGCCACCAAATGTGTCGACCCTTGCAAATATTCGGAAAACTCGCTAAGTCAGTCGTAATGGCGGCAACGAGTGACAAAACGCAGGTTGACCGCCTTTTTGTTACGGATAGGAAAATTGGCATCCGTTTTTTGATTGACACAGGTGCATCAATCAGTCGCCTTCCTGTAAAAATTTACAAACCTGTTAAGAAAAGCTGTTTTACATTGACCGCTGCCAATGGTAATATTATTAAAACTTATGGCGTCATTCATTTAGAAGTAGATTTAGGATTGCGTCGTGTATTTTCCTTTGCATTTATAATTGCCGACGTTTCTCATGCAATTCTGGGAGTAGATTTTTCTCGGCAAGTTTGGATTAGTCGTTGATCTTAAACACAGAGTTCTAAAAGATAGTGCCACGACATTACAAATCCGGGGCATAGTACCCAGTTGTAAAAAAGCATTTGCAACTCCCGTAACGGTGAACTCTCCTTATTACGAACTTTTGTTGAAGTTCCCTAAATTGTTTAAGTCGGAATTTTCGCCACAGATCCAGAGGGACAGTGTCTTTCATTACATTGAAACGCATGGACCACCAGTTCACTCTAAGGCTAGGCGTTTGTCTCCAGGGAAGTTAAGTGCCCTCAAGAAGGAGTTCGACTCCTTGCTCAAAGCTGGGGTAATAGTTCCTTCAAAGAGTCAGTGGAGTAGTCCAGTGCATTTTGTACCCAAGGGAAATGGCCAGTGGCGCATTTGCGGTGATTACCTGCGATTGAATGCCGTAACCATTCCCGATCAGTATCCCATCCCACACATCCAGGATTTTTCTCATTTATTGCATTTTAAAGTTATCTTTTCCAAAATTGACCTGGTAAAAGCTTACCATCAAATTCCAATAAATCCACCTGATGTTCCTAAAACCGCAGTTATTACGCCACTAGGAATGTTAGAGTACAAGTTTATGTGCTTCGGCCTCCGCAATGCCGCTCAAACCTTTCAAACGTTTATTGACAGTGTGATCAGGGACTTGGACGGATGCTATGCATATTTAGATGATATCTTAGTCGCCTCCTCCAGTAGTGAAGCGCATTCCGAAGATTTATCGCTTTTGTTCAAACGACTGAGCGAACATAGGGTTGTCATTAATCCTGACAAATGTATTTTTGGCCAAAGCCAGTTAGATTATTTGGGATTCCAAATATCCGCTGAAGGATTGCGACCTTTACCCACAAAAGGTGGAAGCGATTAGCAAGTTTCTGAAACCCGAAACAGTGGCGCAATTGCGTCGTTTTTTAGCTATGCTAAATTTTTATCATAAATTCATAGCTCATGCATCCGCCATTCAGGCACCTTTGTTCGAGTTAGCGCGTAACAAACGCCCCAAGGATAAGTCTATTATTATATGGGATGAGATTACATCTCACGCGTTTGACGATTGCAAACGGTCTCTCGCAGAAGCAGCACTGCTGTCATTTTATGGTCCAACCGCGGAACTTTCACTGTGTTCTGATCCCTCGGACATGGCACTTGGCGCAGTGTTACAGCAAAAGACAAGTGAAAAACTCGGCCGTTGGCATTTTTTTCCCGTAAGTTGACGAACGCTGAAAAACAAAAATAGCAAAGGGATCCCGAAGATTTTATCCCCGGGGGCCCCGGCTTGGCTCTCTGTGCCTCTGGTTGCATGAAGCATAAAAGTTGTCTGTTGATATATTAGTCCATAGTGAAATGGGTGAAGAAGCTTTATTAATTTTTTCGGATGTTTAACATCATTGTTTTTTATCAAGCTGTTCAAAAATTCTGTGACATGTGTAATCCTATCGCTTTTTAAAAAAAAACACTCTTAATATCGGCAGTCTGGCGTCCGTTCCGTTCAGTATAAATTTCTTATGTTTGTGCAAAAGATACAAACAAAGGAGGTGAATAAGCCTGATTAGGTCGCATTGATTGCTATTATTAATCCGATTACTAAAGTGGCTTTGGAGACAACATTTTATTTGAGCATACACAACTGGAAAGGAACTACCGCGAATAGTAAAGATGTGCGTGTGGTGTATGTTCGAATATGATCTCTATTTTCCAAGCAGTGGAGAAATTGAAAAATGCGTATCCACGGCCAGGGCTGCGAACAGTCCATACAGCCACCGTCCATAGCCATAGGCTAAATTAAAAGCTTCCGCCCCCGACATGCTCCTTTTACTTTGATATTTTCATGCATACTGTTGGTGCGTTGTTAGTTTAAAAAATACATTCTAGAGAAAAAATACCGACTTCAATTGGAAGATCAATAGCTAGAAAAATTTTTCGGAAGTGGTTTAACCCTTTCGCTCCAAAGCTTTGATTTTGAATGCTTGCTCAAAACCCCGGAAACGCCTGATAAATGTTTTTGTATGCTTTCTCCCACGAAACACGTTTCTTTTCTATCTGTGTAGAGTAGATGGATCTCTGTCAAAACAGAGATGCAAGGAATCAAGGGGTGTGAAGGGGTATCTTCCACCCTCTCCGCCCCCGAAGTATTTGCAAAGCACATGTTAGTAAATACAGCTGATCACTTAAAGGGCGTGGGGGGTTACAACAGCAAACAAAAGAAAGTGGTTTTCTGCGCTTGACACTTTTAAATGAATGTTGCAAAGCACGGGGGAAAAAAGCATCGTCCTGCGGTAAGGCCTGATATCTGAGAGCGTGCATTTTCGGTCGGAACGGGAGGATTGAAAGCGAAATGGTTTCTAAGGGGTAGATTTTTGAACACATGTAATTCATGTTCATATTATATAGTGGGAGCGACACTAATAATCATTCGCCCGGGCAAATGACTTATGCCCTAGAAAGTTTTCAGTCTTAACGGAATTAATGTATTCATGGGTAAATACTTTTTAATATGGACTAAGGTGGATTATGCCGCCCTTAAAATTTCGCCCCCCCCGGCCGCGGCCTAATCTGGCCTAATTAGAAATACGGTCCTCGCCACGGCACGTAGCGTTCCCCCAAAAGAGCACCGCCCCATCGCCTGCTGGAGCGACTGGCGAACACATTCGCATATGTTTGTATCAAAGAAAAGAGGCTCCCACAGAGGTAAAAAATTATGTGTGTTTACCTGCAATTTTATTCACGATACAGATGTTAGATAAACATAGTAAATCCAGATTATGTGTTCACTAAGCCCAGACTTTTTCATTTGACATGAAGCCAGTTAATCCAAAATATAAAATTATTCTTTTACATTTATTACCTTTAGAATGCCGCCGGTGGACCGGTGTATTGTAAGTACTATCAATAAAGTGAAACTGAAAATCCACTGAATGTAAAATCTATGTTATAGGCATATTAATATTAGTTCATGATTAATGACCTTTCCTGAGCTGCTACAGAGATCAATAAAATTTTCTGCATATATAAAGTCGTATATCCATTTTGGTGGGGCTCTCCGGATCCCTTTGAGCCGGGGGCCCTCGGCAATCGCCGACCTGGCCAGTCCGGGCTTAGCTCAAGAGCAAACCATATGGAGGACAGGTGATCAGTTAAAATACCTTACAAATTTTCCGTATTAT
Source organism: Cheiracanthium punctorium (assembly GCA_038373885.1). Lineage (NCBI taxonomy): Eukaryota > Metazoa > Arthropoda > Arachnida > Araneae > Cheiracanthiidae > Cheiracanthium > Cheiracanthium punctorium. The sequence continues at coordinate 114,827 of JAWZYV010014717.1, read as the reverse complement.
TACAGAGTGATGAACAGTGAATGAAACATGTTGCAAAAATAGCTTTCATTTTCTACGTGTCATAAATATTGATTTTGCTGTTTTCCAATGTACTGTGCTGTCATCTGGTTCGTACGGAAGAGGAAGTAAATTGCAGCAATGGGCGGAAACAACGAAAATGTATGTTGTCAACATTGCATTTTGTTGCGGAGAAAAAAAAAACCTTTCAACTTAAAAAAAAAAACTCGCACAAGTTATCAGAACTCACTTTTAAAGAACGACGTACATTTGTTCCATTGTCTGCCGTTCGAGGCAGACACGTGCTCGGCAAAATTCTTCGCGGCAGAAGCAATTTTTGTGAGGAGAAAAATGGCTGTCAGTTGGTTTAAATGGTCCGAAAGGGTTCGTGACTTCACAATCATCCCAAAATCTGGAATTCTCTTCTTTCTTTTCTTTTTTTTTTTTTTTTTTTTTTTTTTTTTTGACAGATGCTGTCATTTTAAGCCAGAACGTGGAATTGTGGACGAGAGAATGGCGGTAGAAGAGTTATTTGTATTGTACAGCCATTGTGAATAATAGAACAAACGATCTTAAGTCTGCGTTAAAAAGTTTTTTGGTTTGCTTTCAGTTGGTATGAGTGTTCTGATTTAGTTGCTGCAACAGAACATTATAAGATGATGTGAAATACAGCATTTTCCCCCTTCAGAATGCGTTTGGGTACAAAGTCATGTTGCAGTAACCAGAGCCCGATTAAGACAACTGTGGGCCCTGGGCAGAAGAAAAGAAATTGGGCCCCATGCAATAACCTTGCCCTGAAAAAAATAAGATTATGACTGGTTTATACTAAAAGTTTAAAATATCTTACCCCTTCCAAACACAAATTTTGTTTTAAGTAATCTGAAGTAAACGAATGTTAGTTACATGATGTGCATGAACAGATAGTTTAACGTTATATCGAAATGCTGCTTCACAGTTGCCAACATGTACGGAATATAACCACTTTTTGTAAACAGTCACTTTTGTAAATATTTCTTAAAATATCAAATAATTCACACAAATAATTCAAAAATTTTTCTATTTTTTAACATTAAAAACACTCTTTATAAAATGTAGTTAGTTATTTTACTACAAGTTGGTATGCTGTATCGACTGTAGAGCAATTCGAAGAATTAAAAATAAGTTAAAATTAATTTATACAAATGTAAATTTGAATTATTTTCATTATTCATACTTTATTATTAAAAACTCATTTAACTTTTGAAATTTTTTTATCATTTTCAATTTTATCGTAAAATTATAAAAGCATAAGATGTAAGATTTATGGGCCCCTAAAATCTGTGGGCCCTGGGCATTTGCCCCGTTTGCCCTGCCGGTAATATGTCACTGGCAGTAACTAAACCGACTAAATGCTTTCATTTAGGTGCTGCCTTAGAGGATTTAAATAGTGTTTTGTGAAGAGTTTTTTTTTTTTTTTTTTTTTTTTTTGGTACTTACGTATTATCCCGGCGGTCATTCTCGACAAACTATATTTTCGTCAAATGTGCTGGCAAAGTGTTACCAATAGTATTCCGAACCATTGAAAAATTCTTGTGTCCGGCTCCTCTTGGCGGGCCGCCGAGATAATACTTAAGTACTGCTTTGTTTTTACATAAATAATATAGGGAAAGATATTTAAAAAAAAAAGTTTTAAATATAAAACAACTTTATCATAGTCGCCCCTCAGGACTAACTCATCTAATTGGTTTAGACCAGGGGTTCCCACACCTTTTTTCCCCGCGGTACCCTTGTCAGGCTAAAAGCATTTCGCGGCACCCTTGTCAGGCTAAAAGCATTTCGCGGCACCCTTGTCAGGCTAAAAACATTTCGCGGCACCCTTGTCAGGCTAAAAACATTTCGCGGCAGATCTCCTTTAAAGCAATATGAATATGAAGGTTAGAATGAAGCAGTTTGGATGCATTTTATGTTATGTTTTGTTTGTTTATTGGGCTAACTATCAAGAAAGTACTCTCTTGGGATATAGAATTTTGACAGTACCCCCATTTCAGGGAGTTCCTATAAAAGAGAGGCTACAGGACAGTCTTGAACTTGACTGAAATATTTTTGTTTGAGCCCATTTAATGATCGGCTTGGCTCACTTTCTTGGGGATACCTGTTCAGAGGAAATTATTTTATTATACTCCGCCAAAACACTTTTCTTGATTATCTCCACGGCACCCCTGACATACGCTTGTGGCACCCTTGCCGCGGCACCCAGTTTGGGAACCTCTGGTTTAGACCATTTAATATACCGTCTTTTCAATTTTTGTGGTTTTTTGTTTGACATTTACAATATCACCGAGGCGCTACTGCAATTGTACACTGTGGCAGGTCACACGCTTGCACAAGCAAAGGATCAGTATTTTTTGCCTCCAAGCCGCCAAGTGGCTCTGTAAGTGGTTTCATTCTTCTGTAGTACATATTAGTCAGTTTACTATATCAATACCCCATTTTTATGTCTATATCTCTCGACCTCCTGAAGTTAATGGGGTGACAAAGTATTTTAGAGGGCACACTTTATAAAAAAATCTGACCAGGATTTAACATTCTGTCCCAGATATCTCATCCATTAACAGTATTATTAATTCTTAAAATATATATATATATGTATAATGCAATTATCTTCTGAAAGATAATTATATTTTATATATATTCAAAAATACTTATTTAAAAAGTCATCTGGGGCAGCGAGGTATATATATCAACCACTTATAAAGATTTCAAATGACTCCTCGAGATTAATATTGCCAAAAATAGCATTTTAAAAAGGCTTTAACCTACATTTTCAAAAGGTCTCTTTTCCAGAATTTAAATATTGTTGTTCACCAGACACTGCCGGTAAAAAAAAGGGGGGGGGGAAAGGGGAAGAAAGAAAATAAATTAAGATAATATTTAATCTTATGTCTCTTAACATTAAGGCTGTTCTTTTTGGAAATAATGCAACTTTTGAACAGCTCTTTAACGAATTTAATTAAGCTAGAGACCCAGAAAAATTTAGAATGTCTCCTTACAAGTTGTTCTGTGCACTATTACAAAACAATGTAAAAAAATTTTGTTTCAGTAGAAATTTAATTTATTTAGAATTACAAGAACGTCTAATTCTAACGGGTGACGCTCTTTACGAAAGTCTCCCGCCTTTGCATTACCCCGTCTTACGCGTCTCGGTTTCTAAAAGAGTTCTCACTTGTTTGCATCTGCTTGAGTGCTTTCAACTACTTTTTATGGAATATATAAAATATTTTAAAATAATTTAAAGTCGTTAGATACTCGGAAACATTTAGCATCTTTCTTTATAAGTTGTACTGTGAACTGTTATAAACAATGAACCTATAAGAGTTAGAAACAATAGCAGGAAAGTGCTAAACAGACGGAATTTTGCAATATTTCCCTGAACAGATAACTCCTCGGCCAATTTTTGTACTTATGAATTTTTTTTCTGAATTTTGCACGAGACATACAGCTTTACTGTCAGTATTAATCTATAGAGAAGAAAAATTATTTATTTTGAAAATTTAACATTATTGGTTTGCTTTCAAAGCTGTTTAAAAGTCGTGACTACGATCGCTCTTCGGGTGGAATACCCTTCATACAGGTAGTAATTTTCGACTGAAATCCTTCAGTTTGTTAACAGGTGCGGACAGTCGCGTAACCAAGGTCAGGGGGGATAGGGGGGGTCACAACCCCCCATGAGGAAATTTTTGCCCTACAAAATGTGTATTCTTTACTCCCTTATCACACACACGTATACATATATGTGAGTTGCAGTAGTCGTTACTCCCCCCCCTCCCATGAAAAATTTCTGGCTACGCCACTGGGTGCGGAAGTTACTTAACATCTCAAAATCTCGGGAGGATATTATCTCTAAGGAAAGCAATTATTTTTTCTTTTTTTCGGATTAATTTAACAATAGCCATCATGAAGCACTTTTAATAAAACAGTTACGGTGTATTTTGTTCAAAAGAGTCAGCAAAATATCATTGTGAAAATGTTGACGAATTTTATAAACGCATAACTGAATCATTGCTTTGGAGGCCATTATTTGTTTGCAAATGAATTGATCCTCAAATTACGTATAGCGATGCAACTGAGAATTTTTAATTTCCGGTGATCAAATGAATGTATGTTTTTGATTATATTGCAAAATTTCAAACAAGAAATTTGTATTGTTTTAATTCATCATTCAAGTCGCACAACTTTTCAGGAAACTATAAAAATTGTACAACTCACAAATGCATGGCTTTTCAAATACATGTTTGGGTTTATTGTAATCATAAGGCTTATAAATATGTGTAATGCTTTTAATTTATCAACGATGATGTAAAAAATATGTTTAAAAACTGTTTTTGACTGTATTTGTATGAATTCCGACATGTGGTTTTTAAAATAACCAATTCTGTTCTATGAATTAGTCTATAGATTTCTTTAATCTATGAAACAATGCCATATTTATTAAAGTCAACTGCGTGATTTTTCAGGGAAGGAGAGAGATAAATAATGTCGAACCCATCGATTATAAAAACCCTTTTCAACACAGTCTGAGTTGTTGCGCTCACACCATATAGCATGTAGCAAATATATCAGGGGAATATTCAGAGGAGCTTTGTTTAGCAGGAGAGAACAGCTCACGACAACCGAATGTGCCGTTTAGCGCTAACATGCGTCCTTTCTGGAGTTTCCCCGGCGCAGTTCGCCGCATTCTCATCAGAAGGTGGTGACTCCTGAATATTTGGTACCCCTCAGAAACTGCTACCGACCGTCGAAGGGACTTTCGCAATCGCGGATTCAGCGTGCATGTGCGCCGCATGTACGCATTGGTCTTGACTAGTGTGTTGGAATCGAACCCGCAACCTCCCGGTTACCAGTTGAACGCGGCCATATCCTCCTCCCCCCCCCCCCTCTCGAATTGTTTTTCAATAGTTTTCATGAGTGTTTAGTTATTTATCCTCTGAAATTATTTCAATCCTCTACAACGAAAAAAATTCGTGACTACATCGATGGAAATAGATCTGTTTTCTCCATCCGTAGCTAAAAGATATGGCATCAGAGATTCTTTGTCCATCGCTGCTTCCCGCGTAAATCTTTGAATGTCCCGCTGTGGTCCAGGTTTTGAAGTAGCGTGTAACAGAGAAGAAACATACAGCTCAACAGTAATAAGTGTTTCTCAGCAGTAAGCACCAAACAAAGTATACGAAATTTCACCTTTAAAAATTGAAACCTATAATTTAAATTCCTTCAATGGGATGCGAAAGATAATTTTGAAACGTTTTGATCAGAAACATGCTTCTAAGTTCTTTAAGTCGAAAGCTGTGAGCTCTTTTAATGTTTTACCTGTGTAATCCAAACCAGATGCACAAGACATACAGGTTTGTTATAATTAAACATCCCCTATAAACAGGGTTTTGCGGTTAAAACGGGGAACGGACTGTAACAAAACGGTGTATGGACTGTACACGAGATGACGCAAGGGGGTTTTTGAAAAGTTTAGTTCAAAAAATGTCCATTAGCATCTTTGAATTTTGAAATCAGCTCAACAAATGACCCAAATTAGTTAATAAATGCTCAAAAACTGTTGAATAACTATTGAATCTGTTTTTACATTTTGAATTAATTTTTCCATTGTTGAGCTTGCTCTTTTTTCATGCAGAATGCCACCTAGCGAACATTTTTTAAACTTTCTTTATTATTATTATTCTGTCAACGCATCTCATGTGTATACCGAATTTGATTGTAATTCGTTCACCCGTTTTAGCAGTATAGAGCCCTATTTATAGAAGTTAAATTATGACAACCCTCTATGCTTAATAGAAAAAAGAAAGACTTGAAACTGCCAAACTGTTGAGCAGTTTTCAAGAATCAGATACTAAAAGTGAACAGAACATATATATATATATTTTTTTTTTTTTTTTTCACGGATTGTAGACTGTTATATAAGCAATAAACCTGCGTTGCGACTTTTCTAAAAGTCTCTAAGCATGAAAATCCCGTGGCATAATAAGTCGATGTAGCAAGCATTAGTCCCACCAGTGGCTGAGAGGTACTGCTCTCGAAACTGGAAGGCGGAAATTGCCTGGTTTAATCCCCGGTCGCGCCTGTCGACCTAGCCGTTCGGAGTTTTCCGTGGTATTCTCCGAAACCTCGCGTAAATACGGCCTAAGATCCCTTAGATAGTCCCCATGGCCGGCATTCCCTCTATATGTCTAGGACCCCTGTGCAGTCAATCTGCCTTAATGAACAAACAAACAGTACCACCCATTTACGAAAAAACTACAAAATGCTGTATATTTAAGATATTTTCCTTGAAGTTGTGTGACTTTTATCGGTTATTAAAATGCCTTGTGCAGCTTGATAAAAGACATTCTAAGTTTTTGAAAACAAAGTTTCTCGAAGTTTGCCGTATGTTGATGTGAGAACTAGTGCTATGCATGAAGGTCTAGAGTTAGATTTACACAAGACACACTCCGTGAAATTATACAAAAGTGTCCCTTCAAAATCGGAAGTCTTAACCCTTTGACGCGCGATATTTACGCCGAGAAAAACCACCTTATTCCAGCGCTTTCACTGCTAGTCACAAAAAAAATATGCTTAAATGGTCCCAACGCTGAAAAAGCGCAACCGTTGCTATCGATCCATTTAACTACCAAGGACTTAGCGGTCGGTCGAATAGCCCGCCTAGCGTCACAGAGCTAAAGAAATTTTCTGACACAGCTGGCTGGGCAGTTTATCCAGTTGGTCTTCTGAATTGATGTGAAAATGCTTGCGCTTCAAAGGGTCAACATGCTCCTAAAAAGAAAATTTTGAAAATCATATTTTAGAGAGTTTTTTAACAAGAACGTAACTGGGCGGGGGAATATTGTGGGTTAAGCAAGCTCGCCCTAGAAAAATTTAGCGTACTCTAGAAAAATTATAGTTTCTATTTCGAAAATTGCAGATGGAACACATTAAAAAGGGCTAAATCCCACCCTAGAAATATCCCCAAAAAATCCTACCCAGGTACACCAGGGTCCCAGGCTCTATTTAAAATTGTACAAAGACTGATTTTACCAATTTTGGGGCAGTCACAGAGTTTCAAATGGGTTGAGGAACATTGTCGCCGCTAGTTTCAGTGAATTTAACGGCTTCGGGTGCCCACCAATAAAAGATAATTGTAATTGTAGATCATTTGTAAGTTTGGGGCTTAGCAGTACCTCAGGCAATAGTAGAAGTACGATACGGACGTACATAAAGAGGGGGTTAGGGAGTTGGACACCTCCACCCCCACCTACGCACTACTCTAAATATAGCCAAATATTTCCTTTTTGAATCCACCGATCAAAATAATATGAGGCATAAAGATTTAAATTTTACATGAGGTTTGAAAACTTTGTATTAAATTTATTTTAATTATATTAATTTTGTAAATTTTACAATTTAGTGCGTTGCAAACACAATTTACTCCTAAGAAATTAAGAATTTTTAGTGCTATTGAAAATTTTTACCAGATATTTACGGTAAATTTTACTATCAGTCAAACTTTGCAGTAATTAAGGATCCCTCTTAGTTCCCTGCCATCAGAAAGCTATAGCTACCTACGCGCGCCAGTGAGCTGCGACTGTCTCGGAGTCGTTGCGCGATGTCTCTTTGTATTGCTTCACATCGAAGTCGGTAACCGAAAGTGTCAATTGGCCTTAAAAGTTGCGTGATTTCTTTATAAGCAAAACAGCCTTATAACGTCTGATGCGCATGTTTAAAAGATGACTTTGAAAGGAAAGTGAAACGCCTTTGACTGAACAAAATCGAAATACACAATACGCGAAAGGATCATCCTCCTCCTTTTTTTCTTTTTCAAAATGCCTCTTCAAAATTGGTAGTTTCCTTTTGTTTCCCCCATTGAAATAGCTGTTGTACGGCAGTGGATGAGTCGATTCGCACTCACGTTATCGTGCACTAGCGTCAATCACGTTCGACTAGGGAAAAAGCCAGCAATGACTGCCGTTGCCGTGTCAATAAGCGTGATGCGGCCGCGTGCGATACGTGATCAATGCAACGAATTCCTAAAAATTGACGGAACAGCCTGCATCCGTTTATTTGGCTGTAAACATGAAGGCCTTGGATTAAGTGAGCCATTCGTTCTGTACAGGTGTTAAGGTCGATATCTTTTCAGAGATATTCAAAGAGGTTTAAAATTTACTTAGTTTTTAAGGCTCTTCTTTTAGGAAATCAGGTAACTTTTGAACAGCCTCTTACTGAATTCAGCTGCACTTGACACTCGAAAAAAATTTAGAATGTCTCTTTACAAGTTGTTGTTGTTCTTGCTCCAAATACCCTCTCGCAACGGCGGAGCGGTGCCAGATCCTCCCTATAGGGCGGCGATGGGCGAAAGGGAGCAACTTCCATTCAAATAAACCCCAGTGGGAGGAAGACCGACTTTCTATAGGTCTCAGAGTCTCCTAATTCTGAACCAGTTCTAGATGAGAGACCTAGCACCTGAAATCGGCACCCCCGATAGGTATCGTTTGAACAAAAAGAACATTTGAGCAACGAATATATTTTACATGCAACAGCTCCCATTTGCGTACATGGCCCTACAGCAATGCAGCCGAGAGAGGAGCTCACCCTCCCAAGCACTGGTCAAACCGGTGCTGCTGCACTTTCCTTATTCTTACGGGACCTGAAGTGACTAGGTTACTGCGAAACTTACAACTTATACTGTGAGCTATTACAAGCAATGAACTTATAGGAGTTACGAAACAATCAGGAAAAAATGCTAAACCTACGGAATTTTGCAATATTTTTCGAAACAGATAACACTTCGGCCCACTTCTGAAGACAATTTTTGTGCTTGTGAATTTTTTCTAGAAGATGCATGAGACATATAGGTTGACTATTAATGATAGTTTACCCCCGTTTGGGTGCGAATTCAACCCTGAAAATGATTTTTAGGTATTTCTCTGAGATACATTTTAAAGCAAGAACTTTATGGCTCTCTTTTTTTTCCTCTGAGATATGAAAGGTAACCCGAAAAGAACATTTTGGTCGGCCACCCCCGTCTGAGTACAAATTTTTAAAAATTGCTTCTTAAATGACATCTTGGGCATTAAAACTATAAGCTCCAAAAATGTCATGCCCGACCCGGGACCTTCACACTTCGGCTGTCTATCCTTTTCAGTGACATAACCACTGTGCCATTGTGAGACTGGGATATAAGGGATAACATTACCTTAGTTGAGAGAGAATTATCATTATAAAGAATATCCTTATATAGAGAACTGCTTTACATTAATCTAAAGGAGGTTAAGCCAGGACCATGAAAAAATATCGTAATGGAGAGAATGATCGTTATATAGGATTTTATTGGAGGCAAATCCTACTGTATATAAAAAAAACGAGCATATTGATTTCGAAACATAAACTTTCACATTTTTAACCGCTGAAAGCACTATTTCTATGGTGTTTTAAAGAATGTATGCTTATTAAAATGCTTAATGGAGAGAATTATCGTTATATAGGATGTGGAGGCAAATTGGAGGCAAATCCTAAGTGTGCTAATCCTACATTTTTTTTTTTTTTTTTTTTTTTTTTTGGAGTTGTCAATTTGTATCTGGTGTAGGAAACTTCATTTTCGATAGAATAAAAATACAAATAGTGGCAAAGACAGGTCATCGAATGCCACACTTTATGGAATTGAACAATTTCTATGAATTTAGATTTGTCATAAGCAAAAAACGTGTCTTTTATCCAATGAAGAATCAATTTAATTGGGAATGTAAAATTTTTACAACGCTTTTCTTTTCTTAATTTAGAAAGCAACAATGTTTAGTTAGTAAATATAAGTATAGAGAGCAGCACTAAAACATTTGTCATCATACCTTTCGTTGTAATATATCTTTATAGATGGCAGCACTACTCACACCTTTGTATCAGAAACAAAAAGAGGAGATTCTGAAGCAAAGCGTTGATCTGAATACCATATTTTGCTCATCTTATCGCACACCCTTTCAAACAGTAAATCTATATGTCGGCTAACATAACAATGTATGCGTATGTCGCAATTTTTATGAAACTTCCAGAAAAAAAAGATAGGGCTCCTCAGAAACTGCATTACAAAGCTCCCATTAAAAATGCTAAATACGAAATTTTGCAATATTTCCCTAAACAGAACTCCCTGGCCCATCTTTGAAGGCGATTTTTGTGCATATGAATTTTTTCTGAAAGCTACATGAGACCACGCATGAGACATACAGCTTTATTGTTAGTATTAGTCCGTGGCGCATTGAGTGAAGAAGCATTATTAATTTTTTCGAGGGTTTAGCATCATTGATTTAAAATAAAATAAAATAAATATAAAAAAAAGACTTTAAAAGTCTGTCTGTTCAAAAGTCTGTGGCCGCAAGCCGATCGCTCTTCAGGCAGAACACACTTTCAAGCAGGGCAGCCTCGGTGGAAAAAAAAAAAAATCTCATGCAAAATAAATAATGCTGAAGCATACAATCTATTTTAAAATCAGTTTTTCACATAGTAAGAAGCAATCATTCATCCCCGTTTGTAAGCAGGGAGAGATTTTTAGAGATGGGCGCCCAGGGCAAAAGCTCCATTGGAAGCCCCTCTTACTAAAAATTTCTTATACCTTACAAAGCAATTTTCATATCACACCATACAAAGAATGCTATATAACAGCATAAAAATGATTATTTAATCAAGATGCAAAATGAAATGCAGTATAAATCGATAATAATAATAATTTATGAAGGATAATAATATTTCAACTATATTATTTAATTTTCAGTAGTTAGTTTCATTCCATATTTTTCAAGAAACATGTTTATTTTCCAATTGTTTATATCAGAGTATTTATTTACAGTGGACTAGGTCTTCACTTTGCTCAGCTTGGGAAGCTCTTTCCTTTTATATGTTCCGATTGAAAATCAGCCCAATGGTTTCCTCGCGATCAGCATACACCACTACATAGGCCACGCCTAAATGATAAGTTTGCGCTTAATAATTGCCTGAGACGATACCGTTTAGCTAAAAAAAAAAAAAGTTGTAGGTATAAAGCTGGCACTGAAAAGCAACAGAGTAATTATTATTACTTTTATTTTTCATAAAATTAGTTTCTCTGTCTCTTATTTTAAATTAAAATCAAAATTTGCAAATTCTTAAAGGGTAATTTGGAGGGCCCTCTTCGTAGGGGGCCCGGGCAATTGCTCCGAATGCCCAGCCGGAAATCAGACCCTGTGTTTGTAAGCAAAGAATTCAATCAATCAGTGGCACTTTGTTAACCTATTTACGGTATACGATATTTAATAATGTGTTCTGTTAATTTACAATATCGACACCCGATTGAATTAATATTGGAAGCATCAATATTTTTTCTAAGTTCCGATATTGAGCACATACAACTCCGATTGTACACTGCTTTATGATTCCAAAAGTGGCGAGATAGCGAGGTCGAACTGTGCATCATTTCACAATATTAGTCATGGCCGCCCAAACATTTTAGTTTTGAAATAATGCAAAACAGCTGGGAATACCATAAAAAATAATCACTACTTCTCCTTCAGATTTCTTTATTCGTCTTCTCTATTTTTTTAGTAATAAATTATATTATAAAATTATATATGAAATGAGTATATTCATTATACCACTGTTGCAAATAGATGTTCAGAAATATTCGATATCTAATTTTGTTAAAAAAAGTATACCTGAACTACCAGTTTACACAAGATTTGCAAAGATCCCCTCTCTCTCTCTCTCTCTCAATATGTTTAAAGGAATAATAAAGGCAAACAGTGTCTGGAACAGAAGAACTGTACGCAGTATTTAAATTTCTGTTTTACATCTGAATGAGAACCTGGCATAACAAATTTTATCATTATTCAAAGAATAGAAAGGGGCAAGTACATTCTATCATAAAGCTTTTTAAAATGAGGTGAGTTTAAAATTATTCGTGACTATAAATTCGTTGGTATTCGAAAAAGAAGCTGGCCAAGTTTGGAGATGGATGGGTCGTCTTGAAATGGAACTAAATGTTCATAAAATAATATAAAAAATTTGGCAAAATCTGCTCCGCAATAATCAGTAAAACAGACAGAATTTTGAAGGAGACCAAGCTCCATCCGGGGCGCATAATAACTACCTTTACTCTCTGTTGGGAACGGGGGAACTTGAAGCCTTCTTATTGGCTGCTTTCTCAGAGCATCTTAAAATTTCAATATATGTGGTGGTGCCATCTATATTTTTATTGTTAAACTCATGACTGCCTCGCCTTAATTAAATTAACAGCATAAAAAACATCAGAATGATTTGTTTTGGTGTATATTTAATTAAAAAAAAATTCCTCCCATTTAACAGCATTCCTTTAAACATATTTTTCTTTAGTTAATTTGTTCTCTCTCTTAATCAGATACTCAAATGTTATGAATATTAAATACTACTAATTTTAAATGACAAAAATTGAACCCTGTTTTTCAAAGGAAATAAAGTTTAACAATGCCTACATATGTGTGACAAGAATATTCTAAGGATAGAGCATCTTTTTTTTTTTTTTTTTTTAATTACAGCAAAGAAAAGTACTAGGTATTACTATAAAATGAAATTCATTTTTCATTGTAAGAAAGATACAGTTACCTTTTAGAATGACAATATTTTTATCAAAAGAGTATTCTGAATGATAAATTCAACATAATAGGATATATAACAGGATTTTGTTAAATTTTAAATTTGTTTGTTTGATTAAAGATTTTGTTAAGTGATAATATTTTAAAACCTCAAATATTAGAAAAGTATATTATAAATTGATACAAATGCATTTATATTATACTTTTCTTTAAAAAATATTTAGAAATTTAAATGTTTTTAGAAATTAGAAAAGTATTTTTTTAATGCTACTATATTCATAGAAAAATATGCGAAACAAAAAATTTTCTTGAACTGGTAAAGACACTTACCTATGTATTTAGAATACTCTAATATAAACAATAAATTTCTCATTCAATATTTATTGCTGTAGTTTTTGAGTATACACAATTCTCAGTTAATTCTCTATAAGGCATTTCTTAAAATTATTCACATATATAGAGAGAGACATATTATAGAATAAAACTTTATTAGCTTATAAACTTTCATTTATTTCTTGCTAGTTTTACATGTACGGTCACTTTTATGAATTGAATCTTTTTCACTGATGAAACAAAAAATTTTAATAGATAAAAATATTTTTCAATTCCAAGAATTATTTCATTATGTAACTTTTTCAACAAAACTATTAGTATTTAATAAAAGTTCTTAATTTTCCTCTTTCACAAAGCGTCCTTTTTTTTTTTTTTTTTTTTTTTCCAAATGCTCCCAACTTTCTTATAATTGTTGAATATAAACCCCAGAACTTAGAAAGAGAAAGTAAATAACACAGAAATTCTTTTAATTTTATTTTCAGATTCAGACACGTTAAGATAGAAAGAATTATTTGGGGATGGTAGTATTCGAATAATTTTTCATATGCTCTTCTCTATTTTTTTAGTAATAAATTATATTATAAAATTATATATGAAATGAGTATATTCATTATACCACTGTTGCAAATAGATGTTCAGAAATATTCGATATCTAATTTTGTTAAAAAAGTATACCTGAACTACCAGTTTACACAAGATTTGCAAAGATCCCCCCTCTCTCTCTCTCTCTCTCTCTCTCTCAATATGTTTAAAGGAATAATAAAGGCAAACAGTGTCTGGAACAGAAGAACTGTACGCAGTATTTAAATTTCTGTTTTACATCTGAATGAGAACCTGGCATAACAAATTTTATCATTATTCAAAGAATAGAAAGGGGCAAGTACATTCTATCATAAAGCTTTTTAAAATGAGGTGAGTTTAAAATTATTCGTGACTATAAATTCGTTGGTATTCGAAAAAGAAGCTAGCCAAGTTTGGAGATGGATGGGTCGTCTTGAAATGGAACTAAATGTTCATAAAATAATATAAAAAATTTGGCAAAATCTGCTCCGCAATAATCAGTAAAACAGACAGAATTTTGAAGGAGACCAAGCTCCATCCGGGGCTGTTTCACCATTGAATAAGTGGCAATATTGATCATTATTTACTTCTTTATCTTAGATAAAGAAGTGTTATGCATTTAGACTTTTCATTTATACATGATAGTAAAGAATAGTTAAAGTTTAATAGTAGTTTAATAACGTTAAGTTTAATAGTAGTTTAGTAACGTTAAGTTATACGTTAAGTTTAATAGTAGTTTAATAACGTTAAGTTTAATAGTAGGAGTATCTTAAGATACACATAAAAAAAGTAGCAAAAGTATAAATGTGTAAAAAAGTAAAGTCTTTAAAAATAAATGTCTAAATAATGTCTAAAAAAAAATAATGTCTTTCATATAAAGATGTATGTTCTTTCCAGAAATCTTGCAACTTTGAACAGCGTTCTAAAGAATAAAACTGCGCTAGGCATTCGAAAAAAAATTTAGAATGTCTCTTTACAAACTGCACGATCGCGAACAGTACACATATAAGGTTTATGAAACATTCAGGAAAGAAATCTTAAACATGCAGAATTTTGTAATATTACCAATACGAGAACACTTCGGCCCATTTTTGAAGGGGGATTTCGGGATTAAGAGGTTTGATTTTTTTTTTTTTTTTTTTTTTTTTTTTCTAAAAATTGTTTCAGACACATAAGGTTTGCTGTTAACATAGGCATAGTGCATTGGGTGAAGAAGCATTTATTAAATTTTTCAAGAGCTTAACACCATTAGTTTGTTTTTAAAGCTGTTGAATAGCTCATTGACCCCTACCGCTTTTTTGAAAGGAGCAGCCTTGGGTTGGATATTACAAGAACAACTTTTTATTACTGTGTTTACTCGCGTAATAGCCGCACTTTTTTTGTCAATTTTTCATCCGGAAAGTCTAGGTACGACTATTATGCGGGGAAATCTACTATACAATATTGTACATTCTAATTCGAAAACATTACCGGCATAAAAAATACATTATAATAAAATTATAGTAACTTTCCAAATGTTTCCAGGCTGTGTTCTGGGAAGAGTACAGCTGATAATTATCTAAATATTTTCTAGATGATTGTCAAGTACTGCGAATTTTATGCGGGGAAAATATTTTGACTTTTTGCTGCTTCAAAACGGGGATGCGACTATTATGCGAGGGCGACTATTACGCGAGTAAAACACGGTAACTCTTTTTAAATTTTGAAAAGGTGCCTATCCTCGCTGAAACTGTAAAAAACAAGTTAATACTATTATATAAGAAAATTAATAATATTACAGTTATAAAAAAAAATAAAAAAATAAAAAAAACTGAGTTTCATATATTTTCTTCATTTCTTCAAAATGGCGTGCTATCAGGCTTCAGAGGAGTGTGCTTACGTACTAACTCTGTCACTCGAACACGTTCCGTGCAGAACCGTTTCCGATTACATGTTTCAATCGTATAATTCAGGCATATCCTGAAATCGAAACACGTAGTATAAAACGTGTTATAACCGCGGTTATTTAAATTCTCTTTTCTTTTCCTAGGTTAAAATGACGAATGTTTTAGTCTTTGCCCTAATAGCAAGGTATTGGAAGTTTTTTTTTTTTCTTTTTTCTTTTTAATGCAGTGGTGTGAAAAGGTAAATTACCACAAGTAAGAAATCGAACCATGACCTACTTTTAACTAACTCTGGAGAAAAAAAAAAAAAAACAGTGTATTAATGTTGTTATTTTTTTTCCCACCGTGTCGTGAATGGTTGGGGAAGATGTCAGATGGTGCACGAACAATCAATAAAATAATGAAGTTTTATCCTCTCTGACTCTCAATGCAACAGTTTTTTTTTTTTTTTTTTTTTTTAGTGAAAGTATCTTTTTCTTCTTAATGTTTTTTTAAACATTTGAACCTAATACACCTACGCAACATTTAAAAAAAAGTCCTCTAAGTTGATATAGAATATGTTTTGTACGCTAAAGAGAGTTTGCGCACGTAAAATCTGTCATGGCTCTAATGTTCTCCATCTTCAGACGATATCTCTGGGGGTACGAATCCAGATGCTCTCTCATTTGAAACTCGTTCAAAAGTAAGTCAAAGAGCGTTGCTATGAAGTATCTGCAAGGAATGAGCCCTCGCTTACCTCTAATTGGAACCAAATAGATGCCCTCGTCAATTATTATGCAAAATAAATGCTGGATTAAAGGAAAACTCCAAAAATAAATAAATAAGCACTTCCACAGTGAATTAAACGCATTCGTATTAACTTAAATTTGTCAAATTTCTCTTGATGTTTTTTAAAGACACCTTAGAAGCAGGGACGTACCCAGGAAAAAATTTCGGGGAGGGTGCAAACATTTCGGAGTGGTTTCAAACGGTGAAAAGGGAGAATTTTTCACAAAAATACTTCAAAATTATTATTTTTCTCACAAAATTTCGGGAGGGGTCCGGATCCTCAGGACCACCTCCCTGGGTACGTCCTTGCTTAGAAGTTTGTTTTTATCAAAATACAGGTTTTTATGCGGCTTTTTCTCGATACTCATTAAGCTGCATAACAATATTTTCCTATGTGGTTAGTTTGCATACATGAATACTTATTCATATTTCTTTAATCTATACTAAAATATCTGTATAAATATATAGAACACAATCTAAGCATATCCGGTTTTTAAATGGCAATAAAACAACTAATAAAAACTACAGAAAATAACAATATTTTATTAATTTATCATTACAGTGATTTTTAAATTCTTGCCGGCTCAATTTCTCGAGTTTGAAGATGCCTGTTTTTTGTGCTTATTTTCATTTATATGGGAAATGGTAATATATAGTTAGGAAATAGTTTAAAACAGTTAGAGGAGAGGGTGTTAATAGTGTCTAAAATATTTATGTATGTGTTTCGAAAAGTCGTATACGCGAAATTTTCACTTACGCGAGGATTCTTGCAAAGCATCCGCCAAATCGAGACTCCCTCCAAGATACATTTTTTAAACATAACGTCATTTGCATATAAAATTTCCTAAAAAATCATGTAAAGCTGTATAAAGTCTGCCATCTAGTGGGCAGATAAGAAGGTAAAAGCACGTGCGAAGTAATTCGAGAAAGGCTGCTTGTACAGTGAAATTTTTGCTTCTGTCCGAGCTACACGCGAAGGATGGTACGTTTTCTCTTCCCAAACTGCGCTTAGGCAAGCCGGCAAAAAAATATTAGTGCAAAAATGCAATAGGTATTTCCTACTCCCCAGTTAAACAACAGTTTTAAACACGAGAAACTTATAAGACGATTAGCTTTTTGTATTTGGGTGAAATAATGAATGCAAATCGAGAATGCTGAAATCAGGCAGATCTGTTGGACGACTTTGTGCACTGGGTATCAAACCCTTCTCTGCATCGTCTAAACGTCACGATTAGCATCAGGGTCGTCCTCGCGATATACGGCTCTCTGACCAGGAGCAGCAACCTAAAGTGAGTACCGGGACAGACCACGGATCACGGATGTTAAAGATACACGTGGTCCAGCATAATGACGACAACCCCATGGACCAACACAGACTACGAATTCGAAAATCACCAGAAAAGTCATCATGTGGTAAGAGACATTGCGATTCAGGTCTGCCTTCGTGCGTGTACGCCGTTGTGAAGGTGGTCTGCGAATCGACAATGTCGAAGTCAGACATACGCGTCGGAGGACGACTTTTTACACAGGCTAGCAAACCCTTCTTTACACCGCCTGCACGTCACGATCAACGTCAGAGGCGTCCACGCAATGTACGACTCTCCGAGGAACAGGAGCCAGAAGTGACAGGTTGGACCGACGACGGATTTCCCCGACACGTGCTCCAGCATGCTGACGACACCCCACGGTGTCCACAAGACCACGAATTCGAGCGTCACCAGAAAAGTCGTCACGTGGTACGAGGCATTGCGATCCAGGTCTTCCTTCGTCCCTTCGTGCGCGTCCGTGGTCGTGAAGATGTACGTGTAGGTGTACAAAATCGTGAGCACGCTCGGCAGGAGCACCAGGCAGCCGAGTGTAATGCTGTAAGGAAGTATGCTGCTGATGTCCAACAAGCAGAGGAATCCCTCGTGGTAGAAATGCCCGCGCGAATCACCGAGGAGGGGAGGACAACACAGGCAAGTAGCCATCACCCAACTGAACAGCACCCAGCACCGGCTGCGAGTACTCGTCTGGATGCCGTCGTAGCGTTGCGGCTTGCGGACGGCAAGGTAACGGTCGACCGCAGCCCACATGAACGTGTACATACGCACGGCGCACAGGCTGACATGCAAGTAGCCGCTTACCGCGCAAGCCGGATGGCCTTCCTCCGGCAAGATACCGGATTTCGCCGCCAGAGAAAGGGGTACGACCGCGACGGAACTGAGGAGATCCGCGACGCTCAGCGACAGGAGGTACAGGTCGAGGACAACCAGCTTTCCGGCGGAGAGCGAGACCAGGGCGACGAGGCAGGAGGCCGTCGCCGAGAAGCAGAGCGCCAGGACTGCGGAGGCTTCGGCCAAGGCCTGCCAACGATGCGATGGCACGTCGATGAAGGGCGGGAAGTGGTACTCTTCGTCGTCGAAGTCGTGTGCGCCTGAAGAATTCATGAACGCTGAAGGGAGTCTCATCGATTCATGCAGGGGTTGGCAGAAAACTAAAATAAAACAGAAACAAATGAGATAAGTCGCAAATGGTGCATTAACTATAAAACATGCTGTGATAAAAGACGCGAAAAGACCACATAGGTAAAGGATTTGAAATTTAAGAGGAAGTCTTTAGCAAGGACCATTTCCTTAATCTCGTTATGTTACAATTTTCTGAACCAGTTCATTTAAGAACTACTGCATTTAAATCCTTAAAATTTGGTGAATAGGTACGAAAATGATCACTTAATAAATGCCATGAATTAAAAATTCGAAAAAAGCGCCTCATACATTTTATTCTACACTCATGTCCATAAATTAAGGATAATGAAGTTCAGGCAAAGAAAGAGAAAGAAGCAAAACAAATTTGACTTATTTGTAAAGTCTATTTATTAAACAAAAAGTAAAGAGCAAAAAAGATGCTATATGTTTGACATAATTAATAAAAATTGCAAGTTTTACTCCCTTGACCAAATTTCAAAAAAGAACCTATTTACAAAAAACAGTATAACATGGTTAGTAGGATGGTTAATACGGAGTATGTCTCCCGGACGATGCAATACAGGCCTGACAGCGCCTAGGCATGCTGAGTATCAAATGATCAATCTGATCTTGGGGAATATTACACCACTCATCAAGCAATGCACTCCGAAGTTCCGGTAGACAGGTGGGAGGGGGTTGACGGGCTGCAATTCGTCGGCCAAGCATATCCCACACATGCTCTATTGGATTCAAGTCCGGTGAGTATGCTGGCCAATGCATACGGGTGATATCCTCCGATTGAAGGCATTCGTCTACAATGTTTGCACGGTGAGGACGGGCGTTGTCATCCATAAACACAAATTCATCACCCATGGCGCCCCGAAACAAACGTACATGTTGTTTCAGAATGACATCCCGATAGATGTGGCCTGTCATCGTTACACTCTGAACATGCAGGTCAGTTATGGAACCAAGAATAATTCCTCCCCAAACGAGCCATCCTGCACCACCGTAACGGTGTCTTTCAATGGTGTTCTCTTGGTGGTAACGGGTACCTGGCGCTCTCCAGATGAATGTCTGGCGAGAATCAGACTCCAAACTAAACCTGGACTCGTCGGAAAACATCACACAAGACCACTGTTGCGGTGTCCACAATGCATGCTCTCTACTCCAGGTTAATCGCAGGCGACAGTGAGTTGCGGTAAGTAGAACACATCTGACAGGCCTAAGAGCATATAGACCAATGTGCCCTAAGCGTCTGTACACGGTCTGCCTTGAAACTGTCGTACCGGTAGCTGAAGAGAGCTGACGAGACAGGTTGTTTCTTTTGGCAGTAACTGCCAAATAGCGGTCCTCATTCGGCGTTGTAACTCGGGGGCGACCTGTGCTGTAACATCTACTCGCATTACCATCATCTTGGAATCGTTGCCAAAGCCTGGAGATGACACTCTGGGCGATTCCAAGTTCCTCGGATACTTCCAGCTGGGTACGTCCACATTCCAGTCGTCCGATAATTCTGCCACGTAAAACATCATCCAAATGCCTCCTTTGTGCCATAACTATGCGGTTTTTGCACTGAAAGGCTTTCACAGCGCTTGTGAACAATTTTACTTCTTTGCCACCATTCCTTATATACCCCCTCTCTTACACTCTCGTCATTGTGACGTACCATCCACGCCATCTGGTGGTTTCCTGTAATTTGCATATTCTTCTTCAAGATGTGCGTGATCATTCCACAGGTGAAATTTTTATTTTAGAGATCAATTTCTGTGTGATTCTGAATTATCCTTAATTTATGGACATGAGTGTACATTGCCTACGCAATGACGCCACCAAGAGGACAAGGTACTAACGGAAAGATTTCAAATGTAAAATAAAGTGTATTAGAGTCTAATCTGAAAAAGTAAAAAACAAATATGTGCTGCCCTGATAGGACCGTGATCCCTCTGACAGGCACAATTCGGGCACAGGCAGCCGTAGGGACTCGTTCTGTAGTTGCGAGTCACTGCGACTTGATACATCCTACGCTTGTGATCCCACAATGTGGTCACAAAGTGACCTCAGAGCGTTGGTAGGAGCATGAAGGTAGAGAACAAGGAGGTCAAATTCCATGCTATAAAAATAGCCCAAGCATACCAATGGGAAAAGCTTTATTTAGCTGCCACTAGCGAGAAGTTGCAACAACCTCAGAAAATCTGTTTTTCGTAAATTACTCTTGTGAAATAATTATAAAGATTTTTTTTCTAAACAATATTATGTTTTTAAATTTTAACGCAAACTCTTATTAAATTTAGAAAGATATATTTTGGATATGAATTTTTATTCCCATAAATGATGCTGCCATCTAGTGGTCATAATATAAACAAACGTCTTTTATTTTAGTGAAATCAATTTTAAACAAATTGAATGTTATAAAAACTGATAGACCGACATTGTAACAAAATAAGCATAAAATATTTGCCTTCGTCTAAGACAACTGTTGTACTGCGTACACATAAGTAAATGCCAGCGGCATTTTTACTTATGTGTAAGTACATGTGCATGAACATAGTGTAATACAAAAATTACACTATGTGCATGCTGTAATTTTTGTATTAAGTATGGTGTATCATTAGCTGATATTAAATAAAAGTTATTTTATAAAAATTGGCAGTTCTTAATAGCTTGTTTAGTGTTCTAGTTCTAAAGAGAAACACATACAAGGAGTATTATATCCAAGGGCGTAGCCAGGATTTTCATTAGGGGGGGGGGGGGCAGGACATGGAGTCTAACCGGAGAATGCCCGGTTTGTCATAATCAGACCCTATAACTAGCTCATTTTAGGGGGGGCAGCTGCCCCACCCTGCCCCTCGCTGGCTACGCCCATGATTATATCTATAAAAGGTGTGTGATTTCCTAAATTAAAACATAGTGCAGTAATGCTGCAGCTTTCAGAATAAGTTTCTGAATTTTGTTGACATTTTTAAGTTCAATTTTATCAATTCCACATTTATTAAGTTATTCTATTAATCAGAATTAAATTTTAAGAGTTCTGAATAAATTTATTGTATAAGACTGACTTGTATATAAAAATATTGCAGTTTTTAGAATATATTTTTCCACTCTAGTGAATATATCGCAATGATCAGATTTCTAGTTTAATTTTACAAGGAATAATGAGTTTCTTAAAATCGTAAACTCTTGACATAAAATGTTTCTGTAAAATAATGCGTAAAAAAAATGTACAATACTTACACAGAAAACAGGATTTTTAACAAATAGCACGTAAATACATGATTTTATATAACAGAAAAAACACAATTGTCATACAGCAAAAAACATAATTATGGCATTCCAATTTAAGCATTGGAAAAGTGCAAACAAATTGAAAGAAAGCTTACGTGAGGAGCTTCCAACTTGGATTCTTTAATCCCAGGACAACATTTCTCTCTTTTTCGATCCTATAACCCGAAGTAGAACCGGGAGCATGACATTCAGAGGCCATCTCAAATTCAAAAATGAATTAAATCATCGATTAAAAAATAAAAATGCAATATCTGTCATAGTAATACTATGCTGAATAAGAGAGCAAACATGCAACAGCGCTATATGTCGACCGAATCGGCGTTTGGTCCGTTTTTGCAGAAGGAATCCTATTGCCGATGCTTCTCAATCTAGTCCATGGGTAGAAGGAAAAATGCGAGCCCCATAGTTGACAAAGGCTATTCAGGTTTATTCAGATAGATTTAGTAGCTACTAAAGCTTTGTTTAGTTACTAAATTTAGTAAAGTGGATTCAGGTAGAATAAGATACCAAACACGTGACCAAAGCAAGCTGCTAAAATCACGTGACCAAATAAGCTGCTAAATCACGCGACTAAACAAACGTACGCCTGGAACAAGCGCTCTGATTAGCAGAGGCGCAGAGAGCCAAGTCGGGGCCCCGGGGATAAAATCTTTGGGGTCCCTTTGCTATCCAGAAATCCTTTTGATGCCGTATTAGATCAATCATTTATTCCTTATTAAAATTATTAATCACTTAAAGAAATTTTAAATTAATAGTAATTGGAAAATAATTAATAGAATTAAAATTATTAATTTAAAAGAATATTATACTTTAATAAACTCCATGCTCTCAAAAATACCAACAGTTTGTTTGAGGTTTCGTCACTCCATAGAGAATATATCGCAATGATCAGATTTCTAGTTTAATTTTACAAGGAATAATGAGTTTCTTAAAATCGTAAACTCTTGACAAAAAATGTTTCTGTAAAATAATGCGTAAAAAAAATGTACAATACTTACACAGAAAACAGGATTTTTAACAAATAGCACGTAAATACATGATTTTATATAACAGAAAAAACACAATTGTCATACAGCAAAAAACATAATTATGGCATTCCAATTTAAGCATTGGAAAAGTGCAAACAATTGAACAAAGCTTACGTGAGGAGCTTCCAACTTGGATTCTTTAATCCCAGGACAACATTTCTCTCTTTTCGATCCTATAACCCGAAGTAGAACCGGGAGCATGACATTCAGAGGCCATCTCAAATTCAAAAATGAATTAAATCATCGATTAAAAAATAAAAATGCAATATCTGTCATAGTAATACTATGCTGAATAAGAGAGCAAACATGCAACAGCGCTATATGTCGACCGAATCGGCGGCGTTTGGTCCGTTTTTGCAGAAGGAATCCTATTGCCGATGCTTCTCAATCTAGTCCATGGGTAGAAGGAAAAATGCGAGCCCGATAGTTGACAA
Organism: Cheiracanthium punctorium; assembly: GCA_038373885.1. NCBI lineage: Eukaryota > Metazoa > Arthropoda > Arachnida > Araneae > Cheiracanthiidae > Cheiracanthium > Cheiracanthium punctorium. Next base: position 91,480 of record JAWZYV010014717.1, on the reverse strand, counting down.
AGGCTATTCAGGTTTATTCAGATAGATTTAGTAGCTACTAAAGCTTTGTTTAGTTACTAAATTTAGTAAAGTGGATTCAGGTAGAATAAGATACCAAACACGTGACCAAAGCAAGCTGCTAAAATCACGTGACCAAATAAGCTGCTAAATCACGCGACTAAACAAACGTACGCCTGGAACAAGCGCTCTGATTAGACATTATTTACTAAGATATAAATTAAATTTTTGGAAAGTTTTTGTTTTGTTTTTTTTCAAATATTATTTTCTAAAAGTCTGATTGTTTTTATTACATTTTATATTTTTACTATATTGTTGTTGTTGTTATATATATAATTTCTTGAATATTTGCTAGGTAGTATAGTGCATAGAAGTACATAGAAGAAGATTTTCAATTCATAAATTTCAATATTTTAATAAGTTATGGTATAAGTAAAATTTTGGAAATCGGTTTCTCCCCCTCCACCCAATTCAAAAATCTTTATCAAAAATTCAAAAAAAAATTATTTTCCAGGAGTCGGTTTTCCTTTTTTTTTTTTTTTTTTCATTAAAAGATGTGAAATAATTGAGTCAGATTTAAAAGTCACAAAAACGGTCACTGTGACGTTATTTTAGAGACACAAGAATCAGCAATCATAATGTGACTTCCAGTAACGTCACTTGGTGACTATAGTCACAAAGAAGCGTCGCAGTGACCACACAGTAAAGTCACATTGTTGCCAGTCACAGTGTGACTATTTTGTAACACTCGGTGACCACAGTTTCTGTTTTGTGACCCGTACTATTGGGTGGTCGTGCACTGTCCCGCGTGACAGAGACTCATACTTACTCAGATACTTCTAGTTTTATTGCTATTATTATTATTATTATTATTATTATTTGGAGGGGGGGGGGAGTGAGGAGTTGAACTTTCTTTTAGAAAACTAGGTAAACTGATGGCAAATCACCCACGTTATTTGCAAGAAACGGGTTTTTATGATAAAGGTTTTCATGATAAACAAAAATAATCTTTGTTTGTTATATTTCTGCATCGATACCTGACAGGTAGACTTGTTTTTCGGTAATGCAGCTACGTTAACGGAAAAATGAATTTACTGGCTAAGAGGTTTTATGTGAATATTCGCATTTAAAACAAAGGAAAGAAAAAGAAACCAGATCCCGATATTAATGATTAAAAAAATCGTTTCGGATTATTTTCCGTAAATCTAATAATCTTAAATGAAAAGGCCACTCGCTTTTAATTTTAAAAATGAGCCGTTTAGCTTACTATAAATAAGTTACTTTTGACGAATTAGAAATTTGGTTTTAAAATTTGCAATCAAGTGACAAACTTATCTTACGATGAGAATCGCATATAAATATTGCTTCCAAAGAACTTTTTTGACATACTTATAAATGTATGTTTGTGTACTAAGAATGTGATCCGCACCCACAGACCTAGGGACAGAAATCCGTATCCATATTTACATCAGCAGATCTAGGAAAACTAAAAACCGAGTTCATATTCACTACATCACTACGGAGATTGTCTTATGCTAGTGCGCATGGGCTCGCTTCCCAGGGGTGAAACTATTCTAAAGGAGAAAGTGGTTTTACAGGTTTAAAAAAAAAATTCTTTCGGCCTCGAAATTTGTCCTTATAGACAGGGCCTGATTTACGGCGGGGCATTCGGGGCATTGGCCCGGGGCCCCTACTCTTGGGGGGCCCCAAAATGAAAAAAATACGCAGTAATTTTTTGTACATCTAACATTTCGCTCATATTTTCTGACATACTGTAAAAATTTCTTTCATTAGATTCACAAAATGCTTTGCTATGTATACCTGTCAAAGGTATGTAAACGCATAGCAGCCTATAAAATAAAATCACTCTTGTATTCGAGGAAGGTAAGATGTATGGGGCCTCCATATGAAGTTTTGGCCCGGGGCCCCCAGGGCTATAAATCGGGCCCTGCTTATAGAGATACGTCTATTCCGCATAACTTTGGTGACGTGAATCAGCCTCCCCTCACTTCTTCCTCGTTATATTTTATTTGCATATACGCATGTACAGGGTGGTTATAATTAAAACTTCCCCCATAGACAAGGATCTACAGGTAAGGGGTGAACGGATTGTAACCAAATTTGCCATATCGACTGTACACATGAGGTACGCTCAAGGAATTTTAAAAAATGGTTCAAAAAATGTCCACTAGATGGCACTTTGCATGAAAAAACAGCAAACTTAACAATGAAGTTGGCTGATTCAATGGAGATTTGGAGATGGCAATTGTTTGTGTAATACCAGTAATGTGTGTTGTACCACTAGAGTGTACAATATTATGCAGTAGATTTCCCCTGTACTGTGCACTTTTCCAGCCAGTCAACCTATCAGATTTATAAATTATTGAAGGGGAAAAAATCTTGAGAATATTCTACTTTAGCTGGCAAATTTTGTGCGCATGGATTTTTTCCTTAAAACTGTACAAGAGGCTGTGTTCAACAGGGACCGTTGGGAGACGAGACGAGACCAGAGATTTGTAGCTGCTCCGCGAGGCAATATAGGCCTATTTCTCATTATACTACCTAAGAATTTTGTGACACGATACAGGCATATTTTTCATAATTACATAGGAATTTCTCTAAACGGGAAACTAAATGCATTTACTATGCGAAACGAGACAGGACTACAGTGAAACTTCTCTAAACGATCACCCCTATTCCACGGCCACCTCTCAAAACGGGCAAAAACTTCCAAGTACTGAATCAAAAGAACCTAAGTATAAAATTAAAAAATGTTACGCGTATTCGGCGGCCATCCCTCACCCCGGCCAGCGGACACTCCAAAAGCCTTAAAAATAATAAAGGCCGATCCCTCTTAGCGACCAGTTTTGTTAACGAGTGCCCGAAACTGCGTCACGCATCTGTATTAAGGTTGCAGTTCGAAAATATAAAATCTTCCTCGCGGTCTAATACACAAATCAGAATAAGCTAATTGCAACAGGGGCTCGAAAAATTCAGGAAGATTCTTTCTAAGCTGTATTACACCCCGCAGTAAATGAAACAACGGTGCCTTTTATAAAACTTTCGGAAAAATTTCTTCAACATGGAATTGCACGGCAAAAAAAGTTTCGAAAAGTGGCATATCCTGCTAAATTTTCGAATTTTAATAATTTTTTCTCAAAGTTTCGATATTGATATACAGGTTTATCGTTTATTACAGTGTGTAATACAGCTTGTAAAGAGACATTAAAAAATTTTTGGAGTGCATTACATAATTAGTTTATTTGTATTTATGTACCAAAATCACATGGTTTCTTCTAACTACACCGTTAAAGCAAAAGCTTTGATTTGATTTTGGGAATACGGCCGTAATCTGCACGAGGGACATAGGCTGACGGGGGAGGGGGGTGCCCTCGATGGCGGACTTTCTAAGGCGTCCTAACCCATATTTAAGCGAAGTTCCCGTAAAAAAAATGTCACGATTATTTTTAACAGCACTGACATCTGTTGAAAAATGGAAGAATGCGAGAACAGCTGGATAGATTGCCCAATGCTGAAAAAAGAGCAGCCGTTGCCATCGCTTGACTTAACTACCAACAAGATGACGGACGATCGAAACGTTCATAGCGTGCCACAGTTCTAGAGACCCTTTTTTGACGCAGCTGGCTGTGCCCACGCACAGCCAGCTGCGTCAAAAAAGCGATGGCAACGGCTGCCCTTTTTTCAGCATTGGGAAAGGGTTGCGCCTCAAAGGTTAATGATCCTGACCGCATACGTGTGGTGGGGGGGGGGCAGCACAGGTGTGTACATGCCACCCCAACTTCATCTCAAAATCGTTCATTTAAATATTTGTATGTATATATAGGAGAAACTTCTCTTTTCCACTTTTGATCCTACCCCCTCCCCCTCGAGTTTTCGGTCGCACTACACTATGTCTAACCGTATATCGCAAATAAATACGTAATGCATAGATACTTACTTCAGCAGGAATTTTCGGGTAAACTTTTTGGTACAAATCCCATCTCCTCCGAGAAAGGAAAAAAAAATGCCGTTATATACAGTTCATATGATACAGTTTCTTCAACACATCACCTGACTCTCTCCCTTCCACGAGGCAAAAGGACGTAATACTTCGGTGTCATCCAGCCGTTGCCAATAGAAACAGAGAGCGAAATAAAATAAAGAAAGAACACGGACTCAAAAGTCCATTACTCAATGTCCATTAAAATAATCGCCAATCACCTCTTTAGAAATGTGCGAGCTCAACTGACCGCATCGGCATGCGTCGACTTACGGAACGGGGAGAAATTTTCATCCCGATTAATATTTATAAAAGGTAAATTGGAAGGAACTAATTTTCTTTCTATGCTTTCGCCTCACGTCATGCAGTCGTAGCGTAATTGCTTTCCACAGAAGAAGAAAAAAATCAAGAAAGATAAATTGTACCGAATGCATGGCTTATAACCCCCTTCCCCAATATTTTCTGTTCATGCACCACCATTGTAACTCGAGAGACAGCAACCGGTGTACTTTTTCAGCCCTAACCCTTTGAGGCGCAACCCTTTCCCAATGCTGAAAAAAGGGCAGCCGTTGCCATCGCCCAACTTAACTACCAGCAAGATGGCGGACGATCGAAACGTTCATCGCGTGCAGCAGATCTAGAGACCCCTGTGCGCGCACAGCCAGCTGCGTCAAAAAAAAAGGTCTCTAGATCTGTGGCACGCGATAAACGTTTCGATCGTCCGCCATCTTGCTTAAGTTGAGAGCGATGGCAACGGCTGCCCTTTTTTCAGCATTGGGCAATCTATCCAGCTGTCCTCGCATTCTTCCATTTTTCAGCAGATGTCAGTGCTGTTAAAAAGAATCGTGACCATTTTTTTTTTACGGGAAATGACGTGCTAAAAAGTAAAGGATTCTCGTGGAGCTATGTCACCCGCAACTATTTTTATAGAAATCAAATCTGTTCTTCGTGAGTGGCAACAGTCAAAACGTCAGAGTTTGCTGTTCCGGGAACACTGCGCGTTAAGGTTAACATATTTATAAAAGGTTAATTGGGAGGAACTAATTTCCTTTCTATGCTTTTGCCTCACGTCATGTAGTCGTAGAGTATAATTGCTTTCCACAGAAGAAAAAAAGAAATCAAGAAAGATAAATTGTACGGAATGCATGGCTTATAACCCCCTCCCCCCGAATATTTTCAGTTTGCTATAATAGAAAGAGAGGGGGGGAGGAAGCTGTTGGTCTCGGTTATTTGTAAAATAAAGACGAACATTAAAGTTTTTTATTAATTTTTAAACTAAAATTTGAAAATGGCAGAATGAAAAAAGCACTTTACGATGTGCATAACTTGATCAGTGGGGTGGGGCATATCTCCCGGCCCGGGCTCAAGTTTTCTCTCTTACGTTCCTGGGTTGAAGCATGCGCTCCCATAAGGGGGGCGCAAGGTAGGGCACCCCTCTCCCTCTTAGAGTTCTAGCATATTACCTTATGATGTAAATAAAATTACATTAGAAAGCAAAATCAGAACTAAAATTATTACAAAATCGAAATTCGCCCTCCTCTAAAAAAATTTTTTAAGTTTGCTCCCCCCCCCCTCCCTCCTCTTAGAAAAATTTCTACTGACATAGACCCTGTACACAATAAGATTCAACAAAGTTAGTCTATCTCTGTACAAACCCGTCAGAATGGGAATGACGCAATTTTGCTGCCTGACACGGGCGCAATTTTGTTTACATATGTTTACACATGTTTTTTCTTCTTATGCCGATGCTTTTGTTTGATTATTGTTTTCTACCATTGTTCTATGAATGCTTTTCAAATGATAAAATATTGGTTTTTATTAAAAATTTTGAAGTGAAAAATTAAAAAAAAAAAACGTGTTTACTCGCGTAACAGTCGCCCTTGCATAATAGCCGCATCCCCGTTTTGAAGCAGAAAAAATACCTTTAGAGTTACAATATTATGTAGTAGATTTTCCCCGCCTAATAGTTGCACCTAGACTTTAACCATGAAAAATTGGCAAAGAAAGGGCGACTATTACGCGAGTAAACACGGTAAGTAGATGCCCTTCCTCACAGAGTTTAAATTTCTATAGAAAGGTTTAAAAGAAACTATTATAAAACATAGACGAGATTCTTTACATTTTACTCATAAAATTTAAGATATCGCTTTGATTTTCCTTAAACCTGAAAAGAGAAAAGTGGGAATGTATGATACATTAAGCACTATAGTTATAGTACTTCAGGGTAAGATGGGCCAAAATGCATAAAAATCGGGCATTTTTTTTTTTTTTTTTTTAATTGTCTGATTTCTGTTACCATGTTAAACATGCAACTTTTTTATGTTTATGTGATCCATTTATCCACTTTACTCCCGAAAAGATTTAATATAACTATACTAACGATAGTTTAAATGCAAAAAATTAAAGAGCTGTCCCCCCCCCCCAAAAAAAAAGAAGGCGAGGTAAAATGGTTAATAGATTAAAAAATATTACCAATACACTTCATCAAATTTTGTTTATTTCCTATCATGACTGTCAAATGATTCAAATTGAAAAAGTTTATGACTGGAGACTTATTAGATTCTAGACTTATTAGATTCTTTTTGCAGGATAAGGTGGAGATAAAATAATAGGTATTCCTTTTTGATAAAAAATATGATAATTTGTTTTTGAATGATTCTTATTTTTTAGCCTATATTTTCAGTCATTAGTAGGCAATATTTATACCCAATCCCCTACCACACTAAAACATATAATATTTAAAAAAATTGATTTTTTTTTAACTTTTTATGGTAAGAAGCTGTTTAGATGTTTTTCTTAATTGAAAATAATAACAGAGAGAGAGAGAGAGAGAAAACTTCTCCCAAATTTTTAGGAACGTATTAGTTTCTTGGAGATTGATTTCTAGGTGTTCTTTCCTTGAGTCTCAAGAAAAAAAGAAAAGAAAGAGGCGCAAGAGAAGAACATGGATTCAGTAATCAGATAAAAGTTGATATTTTGTTTCCAAATAGTAGCGGATCCGAGAGATGAGTAGGTTGCTGAATTAAGAATTGGAAAAGACTACATTTTTCAAAATTTAACCTTTACCAAAAAGAATTTCTGGACCCGCTACTGTTGTTTCCAAATGCAATGAATAAAATTTTTAACGAGTACCGTTTTTACTCCCGTAATATTCGCAACCACGTTTTTAAGAAGAATAAATCGTCAAAATATTTTCCCCAGATAAAGTCGCACTCGCATATTTGACCTTCTTCTAGAAAATAGAAAATTATCAGCTGTACTCTTCCCAGAACTACAGTGATACTAATATTTTCAGTGAAAGTGACTTATTATGCAATATGTTAATGAAAATTGCCTCATTTTTTGCCCCAAGAAAATTGCTCCAAGATTTTTTGTCAAAATTTTCACTAATTTATTTGCAAACTTTATATCTATAAAAATTATTATCACGGAAAAAGAAAAATGCCTTTATTTTGCGTGCAACTGACGAAAAGACTATTTAATAAACAGCACATATATGGATACACTTTTTAAATTACTAACTTTATTATAATAATGTTTTAGCATGAGAATGCACAATATTGCATAGTAAATTTCTCCGCATAGTAGTCGCACCTAGACTTTCATAATTAAAAATGGGGCAAAAAAGTGAGACTATTACGCGAGTAAACACAATATAAATATCTGAAATGGAATATAGGCCTAAAAAGGGGGATATCATTTAAACACAGTTTGTATTTTTGATAAAAAAAGAGACATCAACTTATTTTGATCCACTACCCATTTTGCCCCACCATACCCATCATTTCAGTTATTAAAAAAAAATGCTGTTTTTATTTAAGAGAACATTTGTATTTTTATACTGGAAGAGACAAAGCAAATACCAGGGAAAACATAAAGTTGCACTGGTAAGATTTTTTTTTTTTTTTTTTTTAATAGAATTGTACCTTGTAAATTATATTATGTACAGTAAAAATTTTGCAGCAGTTCTAAATTTAGAGATTGGATTCATGAACCCAATTTCAACAAATTTTTGCACAGAAAGAATGTAAAACACACACACATATTTTTGAACCGAAAACATGCCGTTACAGCTGAAAATTTCGAACAAAAATAGATGCAATAAAGGACCAAATTTTCGAAACAGAAATTGCTAAAAATAAAGATATTCCGACAAAAATAAAGATACTCCGACAGATATTTTGCCCTCGAATAACCGCTGTAAAGCCTTTTTCAGACCATAAAATGCTACACAAGCTGAAATGTAAGCTCCCCCCCCCCCCTTTCCAATAAAAAGAGCAAAAGATGAGCCATTAAATGTCACAATGATTCAAATTTTATATTTGAAATAAATGCAAAGATTTTAAAAAATGACAATATTTTAGACAAAAAAGTTACAGCGTAAATTATGTAAAAAAAAAAAATAATAATAATGTCAGGAAAGCTCTGCACCGGAAAACCCCCACATTTACAAAATAACCGATTCAACTTTACTGGATGCATTGGAAAGTTGAAGTCAAAAATGTATTCAATTACCACGGTTCCCGAGCGTTATGAGGCATAATGGACAACTAAAAACACTGCCTCCGCTGTTCTTTACACCTTTATGTATTTGTAAACCCTGCTGTATGACATTCTTTGCTACAATACTAACTGCTGGCGCTTGCATTATTCCAGGTTGTAAATCCTTCGGGATTATTATCATGTCGCCCAGCGAAAACGAGGGGTCAGCAGGAAGAATGTCCTCCTCCTAATTGCCAGGTACCGTCCTCAATAGATCACGACAATGGGCACGGGACAGCGTTTTGGGCCTCGCAACCCCCAGAGAAGGTGTGCTTTCCCACGACACTTCAGGGACCTACAGACGGACAAGACACCCTCCGGCCGGCATCATTATAGGTGTAGAACACACAGGTGGATGCCGGGAAATTTTTTCTTGGAGAAATGTTCCGTAACTAATGTGACTTTCTTATTGCGATCGAAGACATTAGTTTCGAGATCTGCCGATGTCCTTTGAGGTTTTTATTTGTGAATTTTTTTTTTTTTTTTTTTTTTTAGCTTTTTGTAGTGGTCAGCACCGATGATTACTCTCAGCAGGCAGGTAAGTGATGATGCAAGATCCACAATGGTTGAGAAACGGCGCAAAAACCGCATTTTTCCTCGGGACGATTTCGCTACGTTTGCAGTGAAAGTGAAAAAGAAACGGTATACATTCTTCTTTTTTTTCCGTTGCATTCTTTTTTCAAGGCAGTCTTTCATGCCTTCCACTGTACAATTGTTGTGTAATGCGCGATGGCACTGGCGTACCGCCTTCCGATTGTTTGAGGTCGGAGAACAGTGAAACAGTATCTTCATCCACGTAACTGAATGGGGAAGCTCTTCTGAACGTCTCTTTCACTTTTTTGAAGTGAGGGTAAGGGGGCGGCATACTGTGTTTTTTTTTTAGCTGTAGTGACTTTTCTCTTTTCAATGCTGAATGAGAGTGATATTAACTTGAGGACATAACTTGAAGAAGGCTGATTTCATTTTGACGCATTGATCGTGACAAAACGAATTAGTGAAGTGACTATTCTTATCTTATGCTGGTTAATATAAATTATGTTGAGGGGAATTGAACATGAAAACATATTCTGAATATATTCACTTAGAGCAGGTATAGGCAACCTTTGAAAAGTTGCGGGCCAAACTTCAGGATGTTAGCGAAGTCGCGAACAGTATAATTGGGATTTTTATGGAATTTTGAATGGTTTATATGGGGTTTTGATATGTTCCGCGGGCCGGAGGTTGCCCATATGTGCCTTGCATCATATTATCTTTTTTTAATGTAAATTTATTAATTGAAGTAGTCTAATCCATTGCAATGTGAAACCTCTCGACATCCATAGCGCATCAATTACCTCACTAAGATGGACAGTTTTCTGAGGGAATTATAATATGAGCAATGAGCATGTTTCACCCCTATGGCATTTAAATACACCCACAATTTTTAATGGAGTCGCACGTGCCCTAGTTCCAGAAATTTTACTCTAATTGAAAAACAAATTCGCTCTTTACTTTTTTTTTCATTATAATAACCTTGTTTTACAAATTGCTATTAACCTATATTACCGTAGTTACTCGCGTAATAGTCGTTCTCCAATATTAGTTACACCCCCATTTTGAAGCGGAAAAAATAGCTTTAGAGATACAATATTATTCAGTAGATGGTGGGCGGGAAAATGGGCACCCGGAAAAAAGCGCACAATGTTGAAGGGGTTTATTTTTTAGATGAGTTGGGGGGGGGGTGAAATAAAAAATGTGGAGTGGGCATCCGAAAGGGAGCAAACGAGGTACATTCATGTATTTTGTATTTATCTCTATTGAAAGTTTCCATTCAGATAATTTTCCAAGGACAGTGACCTGATTTGTAAGTACACAGTATATACAGTAGCCTCGTTGCCCCCTAGCTTTTGGTGAGGAGAATTTTCTTTTTAATATTTGAATTTTTTTGTACCATTTTTACACTAAAATGTTTCACACTCTGAATGCCCCCCCCCTTCTCTAACAGGGACTTGTATTTTCAATTAGCATTCAGTTAAATACTGGGTTCAAATTTGTAGAAGAGGGGGGCGTTAGGTCTTTCGGTTGACTATTGGGCTCAAATTTGTTTTGCTATAAAAGTGCAGATGTGTAGTAATTTCTTTTCTTTTCAAAAAAATAAAAATAGAAAATAAAACAATGACGTTCCTAATAAACTAAGACTTATTTGAAATCACGAGGGTTGTGGTTCATGGCTTGTTTTATATACTACGTTTCAATAAATTTTCTATAAGTCTGTGTAGAATCACAGAATTCAACTTCCGTGAACAGGGAAGGAAGGAGTTGGCCAAAGTCACGCTCAAAGTCAAAGGTTAGTGAAAGTACGCTTTTTTAAATTTAGTGCCTTTGACAATGGCCTAGTTTTCCGGTGTCGTTTTTTAATACATTCGTTTGATGTGTAAACATTCCGTTCATCAAACAGTTGTAAAATCTACGGTAGTATTCATCTCGATTCAAAGAAAAAAAATTTTTTTAAGTAAACAAAACAGGGTTTATGAAGTAGTAGTACTTGTTTCTAATAATGAAGTTTTCTTGCGAAAAGCTCCTCCAAATAACTATATTTATTGTATAAATATAGCTTCGGAAACCTACAGCTAAATCTCTGATTCAGCTCTTTGAAAAAACCATTAGCAACCTAATGCCTACACGTTATTTATCTTAGGTTCCGGAAAAATAATCATCTAATTTATTATCTTTGACAGATCCGTCATCACATCATATGTGTTCTTTCATTCATTATCTCAAAGCAAATTCGTCAGTTTTATTGCAGCAATCAACGAGAGGGTAGAAAAGTAGAGATCTCGGATTACGTTCTTAAAAAAAACGAAAAAAAAAAACCTCTCCAATTGGGAGAGCTTATCGAAGCCCCCCCACCGAACCAATCATCGAAATATGTTACGTCCTTTTCAGGATACTTTAGCACCCCACAGTGTTGGAACCTGTCCGATTTGCAATTCCACGGATCGGCTACTTTACGACCGTGCCTGATTTTTTCGGCCCGGGCCCACACAAGATGACCACTGGTGTCGAGTATCGACTTCCCACAGAGATGGTGGTCAGTCGAATAAAGACATTTGTTCCGGTCCATAATTGCCATATTCAGGGGGTCCTTTTTCTGCAGGGCAAAAAAAGAGAGAGATTTGATGTTATGTCAAACAAGATTTCCTCGCAACTTTGCCCCAGAAAAGGATTGGGAAAAGAAGGTGGTTTTTGCCCCAAAAAGGCGAAAATTCTCAGATATATCGATGAATTGTTGAGGAGGTGTTTCCCTTGTCGAACATTCCCCTAATTTTATTCATGTTCCATCATTTTCATTACAAGGATGTTGAAGCGTGCGGCTCTTGGGGCCCTCCCGGAGGAAACTTCCCTGCGGGCAATTTATCACCGTTTAATGCGGTATTTTTTGATATCGATTTAGCACGCTTTTTCACCTTCTATCCGCTGAGTCCGTTTTTCAAATATTAACGATTGTATATTTGGGGCAAGGGCATGCTTCGGTTTTGATCGTTGAAAGTTCAGACGTGTTTCTCGGTCGTTTGCTGCAATTTCTATTTTAACAAAAGGTTGGTAAGCGGACAGATTTAAAATGATTTACAGCGAGAGGTAGAATCGAGATCTGAAAGTAAATCTAATTCCCTAGAAATGGAATAAATAAACAATAATAATAAAATAAATCGCTGAAAGGTGGAACATAAAACAAATTTAAGGCAGACAAAATGTAGAACATTATTTTACTCAGACAATATAATGTATGAAGCTTTACTATTACCAGCCGCGGATGCAGATTTTTTTTTGTTTGTTTGTTTGTTTTGTGGAATTAATTGTAGTTTAATTTTTTTTTTTTTTTAAAAAGCTTACTTGATCTAAGCAGAAGGTAGAATAAAAGAAAATGTTATTAAGTTAATGCAGTTTTTCCACTTGTTTTGGTTATTAAGTATATATATATAATATAAAATAGCTTAACTTACGTAATATGCAATCCCAAGTAAAATATTAATTGATAGCACATAATAACAAAAATAATACGTAACCATGAAAATATAATTGAAAATCCACAGGCTATAAATATTTTAAAACAGGGCCATCAAAGCCAAAAAGAAGTGGGAAAACAAGCCATGTGAAATCACGTGGGCTTATATATATATATATAGATAGATAGATAGATAGATATAGATATATATAGATATATATAGTAAAATAAACTAATGGTTAAAACACATCATCATACCTCCTTGACACAGCAGTACAGAGGTACCAATTTATGAAATTTAAAAAAAATCTTTGATTTAAAATGGCAAACTGTACAATGAAGAAAAATGTTCCTCGTAGGCAATGTCTTTGGGAGGGAAGATTCTATTAAAATACTAGTATATTAAAAAACTCATAAATTTATTCTTATAATTTACTCTCAATGTGTTCAATAACAATATATGTATATAAATACAATGAATTAAGATTGTATTTTACTCATAGATATTTGTACAACCCTATTGAATGTTTCATCGATCTTGTGTAAACGCAAAGTTACAAATTTCCTTAAAAATTGGTTGTCTATTTAGAGTAACTAATATCATATTAAAGTAACATCGAAAGTCTTCTTAAATGTGAAATATCCGAGTTGAAAGTATAGGGTACAAACAACACCGACTCAGTGTTTTATTTTTTAAACATTTTATTTCACGCAATCAACTTAAAAAAAAAAAAAAAAAAAAAAAAAAAAAAAAAAAATTCAATATTGTGCGTTTTTTCCCGTGCGCTTTTTTACGTGATTCGTTTTGAACAAATCACGGAAAAAGCGCACAATACTGAATGGGTATGTTTTTTGAGTTGAGAGGGGGGCGGGGTGGAATTTAAAAAAAAATGTGAGAAACAAGTGGGTGTCCAAAAGGCCGTAAACAGAGGTACATTAGTGTATTCTGTATTTATCTGTATTAAAAATTGCCATTCAGATGACTTTTCCAAGGACAGTAGCCTGATTTGTAAGTGCACAGTAGCTGCATAGCCGTCCGAAATGCCTTACTGCCCTTTAGCTTTTGATGAAGTTTTTTTTATTTGTTTTAAGTATTGTGAATTTTTTTGTATGAGTTTTATACTAAAATTTTTCATACTCTGAATGACTCTACACCCCCTCCCAATAGAAATACTTATATGTGCGCCATTGTATAAGCCCTTGCAAAATTTAAAAAGCCTACTTTGACTAACCTAACAAAAAAATAACATTAATTACTGTACAGTTTTTTTCTATTTTATGAGATGTATAAATGTTATCTATTGTATGTATAAATGTTATGCTTTTATAATATTGCATCACATATCACGTTACACTTTTCAAAGTAGAGAATATTCTTAAGTGGCTGTTTCCAGAAAAATCTTTTTAGTAATCCAGTCCAAGTGGTCGTTCCTTCCCTATTCATAGAAACTGATTCTGTGATTCTACACAAACGTTTAGAAAATCCATTAAAACGTATATAAAACAATCCGTAACCTACAACCCTCGTGATTTTAATTAAGTCTTAGTTTATTAGGAACGTCATTGATTGATTGATTTTTATTTTATTTATTTATTTATTTATTTATTTTTGACAAAGAAAATAAATTACTAATCATCTGCCCTTTTATTACAAAACAAACTTGAGCCCAGTAGTCAACTGAATGCCTTAACCCCCCCCCCCCCTCTTCTACAAATTTGACCCCAGTATTTAACTGAATGCTAAGTGAAAGTACAAGTGTTTCTATCGTGGAGGGGGGGCATTCAGAGTGTGAAACCTTTTTTACGGTAAAAATCGTACAAAAAATTCAAATAATTAAAAAAAAAATTCTCAACCAAAAACTAGGGGGCAATGCCCAGACAGCACATAAGCGTAAATCAAGCTTGACATTTCTTTGGATTTGACGTATTAATACAAGCCTGACAGTTCAACTCATTATAAGCTTGCAGGAAGCTTCGAGATTACAAAAAAATGAGTCAGCAAATTTTTTCCCGCCGAATTTAAATCATTTGAGCTGTCAAGCTTGAATACAACTAGATGACTGCTTGATTTGGAAAGCCGCATCTACATAACAAATAATTTATTATCAGTCATAAATGTACTTGACCATAGAATTAAAAAAAAAAAAAGATTCTATATTTCCAAATATTGAAATTCTTCAAAATAAAATACAAATATACTACAAAATTGATTTCAAAATCGGTCGTTTGTCTCGATTTTGGCCAATATTGCCCAACATGAGTGTTGCGATATTGAAAGTTTAAAAACGTGTGCTGATTTTAAGTTCATATTATGCTTATTTCCCTAGTAGTAGAGTATATAAATCACACATAACATTATTTTAATTTTGATTCATCCCATGGAAAAATAAAAGAAACAGATCGGCATCGGCCATTACTGATCAATCTCGCCAAAAGACGGCGTGACAACCATAACAGTCAGTTCAAACTTTAGTGTTATCACCGCGAATGAGATTGGCATGGTGGTTAGGACGCTGGCTTCCCAAACCTTCGGTACCGAGATCGATCCCAGCTGCGGACGCTAGACGGAAACAGATTAAAATTCAGCGTAGGTTTCAGCGTAGAGGGGGAAATGCGTGGAAAAATAAATAATATGGGGCGAGTTCGCCGACTGGCACGCCATGTATTAAGAATTATTATTGTCTTTTTTGGGGGGAAATTTTTTAAAGTTTGAATTAAGCTTGCTATGTCAAGCTTGATTCAAGCTTGCTATATCAAGCTTAATACAAGTTGGGCAAGTGTAAATTGGAACACTTGATTCAAGCTTGCATTAAGCTTACGCGCTTGAAATTTTCAAGCTTAATTCAAGTTTATTGGCTTGATAAATCAAGCTTACTGAAAGTTTGATGCAAATTTGCTGTGCTGTCTGGGTGGGGCTACTGTACATACTGTGTACTTACAAATCAGGTCACTGTCCTTGGAAAATTATCTGACTTGTCACCTTTATGAATTGTCTGTCTGTCAAATTTGTCGACTTTCAATAGAGATAAATACAAAATACATGAATGTACCTCTGTTTGTGCCTTTTCGGATGCCCACTCCTAGCTTACATTTTTTATTTCACGCCCCCCCCTTCCCCCAACTCATCTAAAAAATTTAACCCCTCAATATTGTGCGCTTTTTTTCCGCCAACCATTTTGAGCATAGTAATGTGCTAAATAGCGTATAAATTGGTAGTAATCCCAGGCAAACCGAAATCTTAAACACTTCTCAACGTTATTGAAAAGTGTCATAATTATCTATAAAATAGGCATAAGAAAAAAAACTAATGACTTTGTTTTTACATTATACTGCAACTATCTAAGAATAATTGTAAAATTAGTATTTCCGCGTCGAGGGGTGGCTTTTTTTTTATTATTGTTATTCAGGCAAATGGTCATGAGAATAGAACACAATGGTGTGCGGAAAAAACGCGAACGGAAAAAACGCGAACGGTAAAAACGCCAACATCATTCATTCAACATATGAACTATAGGCGTAGCGTCGGTTGGGGGGGCACAGGGGGTCACGTGTCCCCCTGTGCCCCCTCCGAACAATTTCGTCAATTTAAAAAAAATAAACATGTTTGAAATTTTAAAGAAACTTTTCTTTTCTGCTCTAACATTCAATATTTGACCCCCTCAAATGTTTCCTGTGCACCCCCAAAATTTCAGTAGGTCTGGAGCAGTGCTGAGCCTTCCTTAGTAAGCTATTGTTAATAGGTTTTCCTGAGAGTACTATACATATGAACGATAGGCGTAGGGTCGAAGAGGGGGGCACAGGGGGTGCTGTATCCCCCTTTCCTCCCACTTCGTCTAAAAAATTTTAAACGGACGTTTGTTTTAAAATTTAAAACAAATTTCATTTTTCTGCTCTTAAATTCGACATGTGACCCTCCAAATTTTCAGTTGGTCTGGGAGCGGTGATAATCGCTTGTCTAAAAAGGCTATTGTTATCAGGTTTTCTAAGCATATTGTACATATGAACTATCGCAATCGGGAGAGGGGGTTACAGGGAGGGGGAGTGTCCCCTCTGTCCCCAAATCTTTTTATTTTAAACATTTGTTTGAAGGGTCGTTTTAACCGTTCCACTTAAAAATGCAAAAAGAAACTCCAGTCTGTGACTTGAGAGAATATTTTTTTTTTTTTTTTTTTTTTCGTTTTTTTTTCAATAGGTTGTGGTTTTAAATTCTTTCTAAATACTAGGTTTTCTTTAAAATATTTATTTATTTATTTTTATTTTTAATGCAATACAAAGTATTTTATGCAAAAATGTTTTATTCGTTGAGCGAAATTGAATAGTATTTTCCCTTTTCTTAATAATACTCTCACAGTTTTACATCAAGTTATATTAATTGTTATAATAGATTTATTGCATCATTTTTTTCTTGCAGTATTTTATTAATATATGAATAGTTCAATATTTGATAAGTTATCCTTCTAAATATTTATACTTTATCAGTCTTGCGTATTTCAGCAAGTTTTTTTTCAGTTTATCTTAAAAGTTTAATAAGCTGTAAGTTTTATAGAGCTTTATAAGATATAAATTTATCTAATAAAATTTTTTAAAAAATTTAATCAAGTACCTTTTACATTGTAGTATAAATAATTTTTACTAATTTTATCACAATTAGTAAAAGGCTAATGTATAGGTATAGGGTTCTGGCTTACCGCGCGGCCATTTTCTCCATCTGTAATATGAATTCGGGTTAGGACCCCTCAAAATGTCCTCCACCCAAGGCATGTCTAAATTAAGCAGTCAATCCTTGTGTAGAAGGGGCCTTGGTAACCTAGTGATTAAGGTGTTGGACTCGTAACCGGAAGGTTGTGGCTTCGATACCGGCGTACCACTAAAGATCACCGTGTACATGCGGCGTACGTGCACGTTAAATCCGTGGTTCCGAAAGTCCTCTCGGTGGTCGCTAGCAGTTTCCGAGGGGTGCCAATATTCAGAAGTCCCCCACCTTCTGATGAGGTTCCAAATTGTGGCGGGAAATTAGGGGAAGGACGTATATGTAGCTCTAAGCGACACATTCAGTGACGCGAGCTGTCCTCTCCTGGCAAACAAACCTTGTGTAGATCTGCCACAAAACATAAATAACTTTCATGATAATTTACAGTGAAAGTAAAAAGTTTAATATATTTAATATTAAATAAAAATCATAATCACTTCCAAACACTGTTATCGAGGTTGTCCTAAAAACCCTGACCTATAGAGTTTCCTTCTTTAAATGTTGATCATAGACATATAGAATAAATTACATAGTTATTTTATGGTATCAAATAAAATTTTCTGAATATTAAATGTAAATAAATAGAAACATGTATTTTTTTATACAGCCCTCTTTCTTCTAAGAAGGCTTACAGATATGTTTAATCAAAGTTTTTGAGGGGCAATAAGCTTTGCTATATCAATAACAGCAAAAATATAATTATTAAAACTATTCTAACAAAACTATTTAACCATTAATTTTAATCAGTATATAGCCAATAGTAGTATCAGTATAGCCAATATAAATAGCCAATATCTTATATTTTAAGAAATAAGTTTTAAATCATTTTTAAAATGTTTCCTGTAAAAAGGGGTTTTTAGCATTTAGAAATGAAAATTTGTTTGAAAAGTTACAATTACACTAACATTTAATTTGAAGAGTTTATTTTAAGTTGTTTTTATTAGTTGTTGACTTATTAATACCATAACTTAATTAAAAAAGGCATTTTTAAAATAAGAGTATTCATGCTCAAAATGAATATTTTAAAAAACAAAAATATGTATACATAAATATATACTGATAAATCATTCATTATTCTAATAATTTAAAACCGAAAAGCTAACAAGATGAATCAGAATGAATTATGATGAATCAAAATAAAATCTTGCACTTATAAAAAGAAAGCCAGTAAACATAAGCCATGGTTGGTAAGGAATAAACTGAAGGTCAGAATTTATTACAGAGAACGTGCATGTTAAAACGGTGTGATAGGATATTCTTTTTTTAGGGTGGTCTTGGTAGGTGAGAGATGGTACTTAAAATTTTCGCAACTGCTAAAATTTGTTGCGGAATGACTAGTTCTGGTCTTTGTCCTAAGAATACAAACAAATTGAACATTCAGTTTGTTAAATTAGTAATTAATTAATTAAACTTGGTAAATTAATAATTCATTAATTAAACTATTCCTCTATTTTATTATGTTCAGGAGAATTTTCAAATCTCGTGCATTTTTAAAGTCTCCCCTTAAAGGTGAGAAGGTGTAAAGGCAAACACTCCCCCCCCCATTCCCCCATTCTTAAAAAAAAAAATTGTGATCAATTTCAGTTAATTAAAGGCACATGGCTCTAATCTACTAAATATTTATTTTAATTTGTATATGTTTTAATGTCATTTATATAATTTATTAATGTTTAGATCACATAAAACTAGGAAATAAAAATGATTTAAATACTCTAGCGGGGAAAAATCAAATGATTACGAGTTTAAATTTCATTCAAATTTAAATAAATCGTTTGAAATCAATTGAGTTTCTATTTAACAATAAAAATTCCCTTTTAAATAATTTGAATATTTTGTTTTTAAAAAAATCTCAATACAATGATTGTATCTTTTTCAACAGAATAATTGATATAAAAATTAATTTTTAAAACTGTGATAAAATATATTTATTACCGCACAGCTTTTAAATGTTTTTCTGGATATAATATTCTTGAATGTAAAATTTGTGCAGTACATGTACGATTCTTTGTGGAAAAGGAACCTCAATCTCCAAAAAAACCTGTATGTTGATGTTGCCTTAGGCGTTTTCCGGTACGCTATCTCCCAACATAGCCAACATATAGTCCCCATTGTCCGGGGAATCTCCCCGATTTCTTTCTTGGAAGGGACACGGATTTCATGACCTTGACAAGTAGCTTGACTAGCTAAAAGCAATTAATTCCTTTTTTATTTAATGTTGTAAATTTCCCTGATTAATATGAAGATATATGTTCTCAAAATATAAAAAGTGACTCCTTTACTTCTAAAACAAAAGAATTTTGGGGCAGGCCAATATTTGATTAAATGCCATTATCGTATTTACTACAAAACAAAATAAGTTCATGTCAATATTTAAATAAAAATTATTATTCTGAGGGGGGGGGGATATTCTTTTTTTCTGGTTCGCGTTTTTACCGTTCGCGTTTTTTCCGTTTGGCGTTTTTTCCGTTCGCGTTTTTACCTTTCGCGTTTTTTCCGTTTGGCGTTTTTCCGTTCGCGTTTTTACCGTTCGCGTTTTTTCCTACATTCGAAAACGATAGTGGAGGCAAAAAGATGATTCTTGTTCAACATCATCAGTTCTTAATAATTGAAATTGCAGTACAACTTAACACAGAAAAAAAAAGAAATACTTTTGTAAACCTGTAAGCAAAACTTGGAAGCAATCCGAAGGATCTTTTATTTTTTATAATAGAGCATTTCAACATCGCTTCTCCAATCTTCAACTCAGGTTAAAACTAATATATGCGCAATCTTTGCGAAGTCATGAACATTATACGTTGGCAGATTATTTAGTTCTGGATTATTTATAAGAGTTAGGTCATTTAAAAAATTATTATTAAGGTGTTTCGATATTAAGCTTGGGAATATAGATTTCTTTATAAAGTATGGGGGATATCTGCTATTTGCTTAATGATTATATTTTGAAATCTTGCTATGGGTCATAGCCGCTAATGTCCATGCTTGACAACCATACGTTGATTGTGGTCTAAGAAAGGAAGTGTGAACAAGCAACTTCATTATCGATTATTATTATTAACCTTATCACAGGCCTTACTACTGGCTACAAAGACTATTCCAGTCCTCCTTCGGTGGCAAAATCAATGTTGAGTTGAGTTACACACATTTCTGAACATGTCTTTATTCCGGGTGTATATACCCTTTCAATAAAATGGAATTCCCTGACTTGCAGCTGTAATTTAAAAAGTTTCCTGTCAACAGCGCGACAGCAGGTACCCATCGCACATTGATTCAAAACGGTGAGCATAAAAATCGCCACCGGAAAAAACGCCATCTGAAAACTAGGCCACGGTCTAGGTCCCCCCAAACATTTGGACCCAAAATCAACTTAACTAGCATCTTCACAATTACTGTGACCCCATATAGGGGGGAAGCAGGGGGGTGCTTGGCCCCTTCCCCACTTTGCACATCCCAGCGCTCCATTAAAGCAAATCAAAATAAGTTTATGTCCACTATTTTAAAAAATGAGAGGCGAATCCATAAAAATCTCTGCTGGGGGAGGGGGATACAATTTTTTTTACTTCTTTCTCTTATAAGTGCATTTCAATTTACAAAAGAAGTCAGTTTTTTAAGGCGTAAATTTGATTTGTCGTAAGAGTGCACGTACCCCCCCCCCCTCCTTTGTAGCTGCCAGTGAACGTTACAATACAGGAAACAACTATAAATTCTCGAAGGTGAGCGGAAAAAAGCGCACCGGAAAAAAACGCACATTATTGAATGGGTTTATTTTTTTAGATGAGTACGAGGGGGGGGGGGGTGGCGCTTGAAATAAGAAATGTAAGGAAGGAGTGGGCATCCGAAAGCGTGCTTTTTGGTGAAGTGAATTTTTTTTTAAGTATTTGAAATTTATTTTTTTCATTTTTATACTAAAATGTTTCACACTCTGAATGCCACGCCCACCCCCCAATAGAAACACTTATATTTTCACTTAGCCTTCAGTTAAATGCTGGGTTCAGATTTGTAGAAGAGGGAGGTGAGGGCATTCAGTTTATTACTGGGTTCAAATTTGTTTTGTAATAAAAGTGGATGTGTAGTAATTTCTTTTCTTCGACAAAATAAATAAATTAAAAATAAATTAATGACGTTCCTAATAAACTAAGGCTTAATCGAAATCACAATTGAAATCAGGTTAGCCAAATTAAGGCTTTTTAAATTTTGAAAGGGCTTATACAAGGGCGCACATACAAGTGCTTCTATTGGGAGAGTCATTGAGAGTCTTAAGAATTTAATTAAAAAAACTGATACAAAAAATTTACAATATTAAAAAAAAATTATAAAAAGGTAAAGGGCAATGAGGCGTTTTGGACGGCCATGGGGCTACTGTGCATACTGTGTACTTACAAATTAGGCCACTGTCCTTTGAAAAGTTTTCTGAATGGCAATTTTCAATAGAGATAAATACAAAATACACTAATGTACCACTGTTTATGCCCGTTTGGACGCCCACTTGTTTCTCACATTTTTTTAATTCACGTCCTTCCCCCCCCCTCCTCTTTTCTTCTCAAAATACAAATCGATTCAATATTGTGCGCTTTTTTAAAAGGAAAAAGGAACTTTTTTAAAAGGAGCTTTTTTAAAAGGAAAAGGCGCTTTTTTAAAGGAAAAAGGAACATTTTTTTATGCATGATTTCCAAAAAGAAAACCTTAATTAAAAAGTCATGGGAAATGATCGCCACAATGATTTTCTCCATAGAAAAATATTTCTGCGATCGTCTGTCCTCAAAAACCTTTCAAGTGCAGGAATACATCCCGATGGGTTATCAGTAAAACACCTTTTTAGCACTGTTAATGACATCGTATGCTTTTTGAGTGCCTGCCAGTGATCGTGGGAAATGTCGATAAAGAGCCCCCGAGCGAAACACCTGTGTATATCCTGTGTCTGAGTAGCACGATACTCTCCGCGGCCACTTTTTATGGCCCTGTATTTAGTCAAATAAATATAAATGATGCATGCAAAACGATGACATTAATCAGTTTTCTTTTTATTGACAGCGTAAATAAATACCCTAAACTTGGTTAAGTAATTATCGGTATCCCTATCTCTTCAACTATAGATTTACTAATTAAGTAAACAATTTAGCTTACCAGGGGAAAAAATTAAGAAACGAGTCATTAGTTTAATGACTCTAGACCAGCTGCACTTAAGTTGTTTTCTGGGTACAGTTTTAAGAATTTATGTAGAGATAACACATAATTACACGTTCTTCTATAACTCCATTTTCATAGAGGGCTCTAGGACATGGAAAATTTTTTGTAACTTCCTGTCCTGCTCCATTTTCATTGATCCACGTAGGACAGATTTACAAATTTGCCTCCTACAGGCTGAACAAACGCGCCTTCTACCGCGCCGCCTTAAGGTTATAGCCTGCCTAGCGTGGTTAGAAATCCGCCACTGGACTGGATGCATGTGTGATATTTTCATATTTTCAGTGGCGTACACAAGCGAGATTAGGGGGCTCAGGAAGTCCGGACTACTGCCATAAAAATGTATCAACCTAACTTGGGTAAAATACTACAAAAGTTTGAGGTTTATACTATAATTTAAAACCATGCAAACATTTCCCTAAGAAAAAAGGAGTAATGGCCACGACCACGTCCTCCACTTTGAAAAGAAAGTGGGCCGCCATGGCCGAGTCGATTAGACTCTGAACATGGTAGGTGGCCGGAAGGTGAAGGTCCAGGTTTCTGACCTACTGCGCTGCTGCCGATCTAACGGACTGGACTCTTGGACGGTTTTCCCCAGATGCAACGCGATTCGCATTACAACACCTTAAAAAGTACCCAGCTCAATGCCCCCCCCTCCGCGCTTTAGGCAGACATCCCTCATGTAAGCTTGCCATAACCATGAAATCAAAATCAAATAGAAAATAAAGCTTACAAATAAACAGCACTTTACAATCTTCGCGGTAACCCTCGAGAAAGATGATATACACTTTATTTGTACAGACTAAGAACGCGAATTGAAGAATATTTAAAATGAAAAAATAAATAAAGAAGGAGAAGATAATAAAAGAAATCCACTGTGTGATATTTGTATAGAATTCACCAGGGATTCGAATACTGTTAACAAATGTTATTTGACACTGCTCGGATAGAGATACCAAAAGAAATGCAGGCGTAAAATGATCTTATTTAGCCACTTCTCACTGAATTCAAAGTCGCATTATACGGCATCAATATCTTCAGTGGAGGACCACACATATCGCCGATGTCTGGGAGCATTATATTCCGATCAAAGCTGGTACGTCTTTCCGGAAAATGCTCGATTCTTCTGAAGTTAATCTTCAATTTCTAATCCCTCGAGGGTTGAAAAATCTCACGGTGTATACTCCTTGAGCTCGTAATGAAGAAAAAGGGGGTTCATAATAGGATGCACTTAACCATTCCCTTGAAAAAAAGAAGTCAGCAGGATATCAATTCGATCTTTCTGTTGCGGTTGTACCAAGCGCAAAATTTCAACTCGGACCGAAGCTGCGGCTTTTCTGTGTGTCAGTGTGACAGGGCTTTTGGCTTTTAAAACTCCTTTCTATTGAAATTGGTTTATCGACGAGAGAAAGGCTGTGGCACTATTTCATGTCACTTTGTTGGGCAGATAGAGCTTTTTTTTTTTTTTTTTGGAAAGCGCACACAACGGGATGAAGTGAAGTGAAGTATGCAGGAGAGGTGAGGATAGGCACGGGCTTGGTGATTTGAAGGGGCGGGGATTCATTTCTGACAAAACGATGTGGTGCGCAGTTAACTGTAATTCATTTTAGTCGTTATCTTATAACTAATTTGCAATTTTGGGTTTGGTAAAATAATTTGATTTTGCAAAATATTTTCATGTGAGTAAAATATCCTCTTTTAAGGCAGTTCTTTTTGGATATCATACACCTTTTAGACAGCTTTCTAAAAAATTTGATTGGGCAGAGACTCGGAAAAATTTTAGAATGTCTCTTTACAAGTTGTACTGTGAACTGTTACAAACAATGAAACTACGTAAGTTTATACGAAACACTCAGGAAGAAATGCTAAACATACGGAATTTCGCAATATTTCCCTAAACAGTCTCGGCCCATTTTTGAAGGCGACTTTTGCAATTATGATTCCTTTTTTTTTTTCTGAATTCTCGAGACATGCAGCTCGACCGTCCGTATTAGTCCATAGCGTATTGGGTGAAGAAGCGTTATTCATTTTTTCGAGTGTTTAACGTCATGGATTTGCTTTTAAACCCGTTCAGACGATTAACTTCAGGTGGAACATCCTTAATCAAGTATACTTGTTGTTTTCGACTTGAGTTATACGAAAAGGGATCCACGATACAAGCTATCCATAAGTGAACGAAAAATTGACTGTCGCAACGTGGGGCTCTACCAACATATGTTTGAATTGTCCCGCAGCAGGACCGCTGAGAGTTTTGTGTAACTCAATTTTGTGGAACCGTGTACGTTAATGGAAGCTGGTGAGCGTAAAATCTGTCCGTGGCTCCAATCCAATGTCCTCCCTGTTCAAACGATACCTCTGGGGATGGCGATCCAGGTGCTAAGTCTCTTCTGGAATCAGTCCAAAATGAGAAAGCCCCCGAGCTAAGTCGGTCTTCCTTCCAGTGACACTTTCTTTCGCCCATTGCCGTCCTACGTGGAGGCAGAGCAAGAAAAAAATTGTGCGCAACGCGATAATCTGCCCCTTCTAAAAAATCAATTACGATTGGTTTATTATGAAAAACTTAATCTCTCCTCCACGATTTAAACACAAAATTTTGGGTCGTAGTAGCCCAGTGGTTAAGGCGTTGGACGCATAATCGAAAGGTTGCGGTTTCGATTCAGACGTGCCACTAAAAAGACCACGGTGTATGTGCATGTTAAGTCCGTGGTTCCGAAAGTCCTCTCGGCTGTCGATAGCAGCTTCCGAGGGGTGCCAATATTTAGAAGCCCCCCACTTTCTGATGAGGATCCAAATTGTGCCGGGAAACTCCAGGAAGGACGTATGTAGCTGTAAACGACACATTCGATGAGGTAAGCTGTCCTTTCCTGGCAGCTCACGTCACTGATAAAATATTTTCCTCGCATAAAAGTCGCAGTCACGACTTTGACAAAGAAAAATGCCTCTTTTTTTGTGTGCAACTGACGAAAAGAGTATTTGATATACTACAGATAATCTGGAAACACTTGGTAAATTAGTAATTTTATTACGATACCAGTAACGTTTTAGCATTAGATTGTACACTATTATGTTGTGTATTTCCCCACATAATAGTCGCAACATAGACTTTCACCATGAAAAATTGGGGGGAAAAAGTGCGACTATTACACGAGTAAACACGGCACGTATATGATGTCAGATAGCATCAGTGGAACGTTACGTCTAAATGTTATATCATAGTTTCCAATATGTACGACAACTTATTAACCACTTTTTGTAAACAGTTTTTTTTTTAAACTCTTTACAAAAAGTAGCTAATTATATTCCACACATGCTGGCAGCTGTGCTATATCGACTATACAGTATGTTGATGAACTGAAAAGAAGTTTAAATTAATTTATACAAATGTAAATTTGAATTATTTTCATTGTTCATACTTTATAATTCAAAAATAATATAGCTTTTGATATTCTTTTTTCTTCTTTGTCATTTTATTGTAAAATTATGAAAGTGTAAAAATATAAGGTTTTTGGGCCCCTAAAATGTTTGATCCACGGGCAGTTGCCCTGTTTGCCCTTGCCGGTAATATGGCACTGAATAAAGGATCTGGTTCCGCTTCCTTATTGCCAGAGGGCATCAGTAATAGAAACCACGCGTTTGGATATTTCTTATATGTATAGTTTTCAATTTGTTCCTATAAAAATGTGTGTTTTCTAACAAATACACTGAAGATAAAGCCCGTTGTGTAGGCAATTACAACGGGCGCTAGCAAAAACAACACTCAATATATTTAATCTTTGTCACTTAAAATAAATAACTTCATATTCAGTTTTTATTATTTACCGAAACCGAACTTCATGCTCGTCTGGAAACGCGTGAAAACTTTCTGCATTCAAACAATTTCGTTTTGTGGGAACAGCCCTTCTCATATCAATGCTTCCTGCAGAGGAAATCATTTTATTTGTGGAAAAAAAAATAAACTGGGTAATCTAGAAATCTATTTTAACCCTTTGAGGTGCAACCCTTTCCCAATGTTGAAAAAAAGGGCAGCCGTTGCCATCGCTCGACATAACTACCAGCAAGATGGCGGACGATCGAAACGTTCATCGTCCGCCATCTTGCTGGTAGTTAAGTCGAGCGATGGCAACGACTGCCCTTTTTTCAACATTGGGCAATCTATCCAGCTGTTCTCGCATTCTTCCATTTTTCAGCAGATGTCAGTGCTGGTAAAAATAATCGTGACAATTTTTTTTTACGGGAAATGACGTGCTAAAAAGTAAAGGATTCTCGTGGAGCTATGTCACCCGCAACTATTTTTATAGAAATCAAATCTATTCTTTGTGACTGGCAACAGTCAAAACGTCGGAGTTTGATGTTCCAGAGCGGGAACACTGCGCGTTAAAGGGTTAAACGAATTGAAATCGCAATTTTCCTTTCAGAACCTGATAAACCTGAGTTCAATATGCTGTCAATATCAACTGTTTACCGCTGATTCTGTCACGCAAATGATTCACTTTTTTTACTTCCGGAAATAAAATAGAGCTGAAACTAGCAAAAAATCGTTTAAAAATTAGGGAACGGGTGGATTTTCAGATTTATGAAGAAACACAGATTGTTTTCCACATTTTTTTTACATAATTATGAAAAATTTCAAACCGATCGTGTAAATAGTGTCAATTACGTTTTTTGTGCTTAAATTTTCAATCTTTTTGGAGTAATGGTGGTAAAAGATTTATCTTGGTGGGATTGAACCGAAGTTGTTCCAGAGTCAGTGAGTCAGGAATCTGAGTAAATAAATACAGTGAAACCCCGTAAATTCGACATCTGCATCCCCAGAAACGTGTTAACTTAGGGAAGTGTCCAAGTTATGGAGGTGTCCAACTTGAGAGGTTCTACTGTAGTTAGGATTGGAAAGCTGTTTATTTGTATCTGGGTAAAGGTTAGTAATCACTTTTCAGTAATTTCTGTGGGGAAAACCGATTCGAGTAACGTGTTTACTCGCGTAATAGTCGCCTTCGCATAATAGTCGTACGCCTGTTTTGAAGCAGAAAAAATTCGTCAAAATATTTCCCCAGCATAAAAGTCGCAGTCACATATTTGTCCTCCATTTGAATCAATAAAAATATTACTATAAAAAGCCCCCTTTTTTGTGTGCAACTGACGAAAAGATTATTTAATATACTAAAGATAATCTGGAAACACTTGGTAAATTAGTAATTTTATTAAAATACCAGTAACGTTTTAGCATTAGAGTGTATAATATTATGTTGTGTATCCCCACATAATAGTCGCGTCGCAACACAGACTTTCGCCATGAAAAATTGGCAAAAAAAAGTGCGACTATTACATGAGTAAACACGGTATTTTGAAGAGTTCATCAACAGGAAAGAATTAATCTCAAGATACCATTATTATTTTTGTATTTTCTGTGAAATAAAAGGTGCTAAGGGTGTTTTTTTGGGGGGGAGAGGCAACAAAGCATGATACAATGAAACCTCCGAAAGTTAGACGTTCCCTCAAAAAGTGTCCAAGTTATGGAGGTGTCCAACTTGAGAGGTTTCACTGCATAACAATGAAGTACCAGGTTACCGAGTCATGCTCAGAATCTAAAGGCTCCTTAAGTGTAAAATAATGAATACGTAAATGCCTGGGCACGTATCAATAATCTTCATGGTTGTCAAACATTTTCATCGCTGTCGGATCACCCATACATTATCAGGTAAGCTTTGGTCGGCATTCGATGTTACTATGGCATATACTTTGTTTTGAAGAGGGATGCTAAATATTCGATGGTCGGTGCCATCAGAGTTGAGCAAAAAGTAGTTTAACGTAAGGTGCCTCCTTTCCTTCTGTAGCAGATCAGCGAGGGTATCAGCGAAGATCTTGGGCGATGCATTCACTAACAGCGTCTTCATTACTTCAGAAATATATCTGTCCATATTGAGGACGTTCAAATTCAGCATCAAGAATTTGAGTTGGTTGAACTGTCAGATGAAGGAGTTTATAAAAAAAATTCATTAAGTCTGTTATACACTGTTCGCAACATAGCAGTACACACCAAAATCGTTAATAGTTTCACTCGTCATATACTGTGAACAAAGCCATTGTAAAGTATGCTTTCAAATTTCGAATTCTTTGAAATGGGGGTCACATCGAAGAAACAACCACACCAATTCATTAGGAAATTCGGAATGTCCTACATCAATCTTACAGTCCCCAAAATGGTTTCGGTTAATTTTTGTTTTTACTCTTCAGAAAAATGCAAAGCTCCAGGGTGAATGCAATCCATGTTAAAAAGTTTTAAACTATGATAATAAGTACCCACATTTGTGGCAGCTTTGTAGATATTTAGACTGTTTACCCGAAGTATTTGTCGACGTCTAGCTGTTCCATGTCGTTCTCCTTCCAAATACTAATCATCTGTTTCCTCTGCTTGTGTTTGAACTGCACGTTCACACATTTGGGCTAAGTGCTGCTGTCGGTGATCATATGTTTCCACAGCTCGTTTTTGAGCTACACTTCCATGCATTTACGTCTTTATAATACATCTATGATGATAATTCTTTACGATTGAAATTGTAAATTTCTCTATAGTGCTTCAATTCAAACATAAAATACTTATTTTTTTTCTAATTCAAAGAAAATACATCATGCATAAACAAATTCTACAAACGTAAATTCAATCTTATAGATGCATAAATATAGATGCCATAAAAGTATAATCTTACATAAATATGCTTTAAACATAATTTTATTTTATAAACTCACGCTTAAGAAAAGAAAAAGTGTAACGCAATTTAAATTATTAGTACAAAAGGACAGTTCGAAATCATGAAATCAAAAACAGAATAGATCAAAAATATTCTTTTATAATAACCCTAACAACTACTTAAACGTTGACAATAATAGAACAAACGGATGGACTGAAGAAAATGGACTTCTAACCTCGAATAAATCAAAAATACATCGCTCCTATGTAGTTACGCTGATCCCTGACTCTGTCACAATTCCAGTTCAACCACTCAAAATAAAACTTTTACCATCCAAACAGATTAAAAATGTATTGTCTAATAACTTAAAATTTACACGGTTCGTTGGTGCGATCAGCCTGAAAATTATCATAATTATGTAAAAAAAAAAAAAAGAAAGAAAGAAAGAAAAAAAAGAAAGAAAAAATCTGATAATCCACCCGTTCCCTGATTTTTAAGCGGTTTTTTTTGTATTTTTAGCTCTATTTCATTTAAGAGAATAAAAAAAGCTAATCATTTGAGTGTCAGAATTATCTATTGCAAGTGACATTGACGTTACATTGAAGTCACGGTTATCAGGCTTTGGAGGAAAAATTACGATTCCAATTCGCTTAAGATAGCTTTTCTAAATTACTACTCAGTTTAACTTTTTTTCAAAAATAAAACGGTTTTCTATGCATTAAGCATGGATATAGGAGAGGATGTTGATACCAAACGAAATGTTTCGAATACGAAATGTTTCTGCAGATTATACAATTCGAATTTCGATGTATAATAAAAATTGAATATGAAGTTATTTGATTTTAAGTGGGTAAATATTAAATATTCTGAGTGTAGACATTCTATCGCCCGCTGTAATTGTCTCCACAAAGGGCTTTATCCTTTAGTTTAATGACAGTACACAACACAAAACAACACAGTCTAATCCACGTCTAAATAAGAATTGAAAATTTATTAGAAAAAATCTTAGTAACCAGATTTCAGCCTCCCAATTTACTGCTTCCACATATGGACAACTCCCAGCCTGCGGCCGGATGGGGCCCGCCATGGCTTTTGGACCAGCCCTCAGAACAAGTCAAAACCCTGTATAAAACCTATATAAAACATTCAAACTTCCATATAAATCCGAATTATACGGCCCGCGATTTCGCTAACATCCTGAAGTCAGGCCCAGGAGGCCACTATCGTAAAGTTCTGCCCGCAACTTTTAAAAGGTTGTCCATACGATGATAAAATAAATGAGTTGAAATCATCAACTGCAGTGAATGAAAACTAAACTGATGGCTGATCATCTGCAAAATTAATTTGAATATCGGCTGCGAGCCCAATTTAGGAATCGATCGTATCATTTTTTCATCGGAGTTTCGAACATCGTTTCATTATAAACGGTTGACCCATTAAAAAAAAAAAAAAAAAATCGTCAGGGTAACTACATTTAAATATTTATCGTCAACTTGGCGGAATAAGGCAGTTAAAATAGAATTCAACCTAGTGCCGTTATTTAAAAAAAAAAAATGGAATTTTCATGTTACGTCACAGGATCTTTTTTCTTACTGTGAATGGCTGAAAAGGGTGCCATTTTCATTTAAAGCATTCGGCTAAGCTGAAATTTTATGCACTTTTGAAATTCGCATCATATGGATCAATAAAATACATCAAAAACCTTCATTGTTTTAGTATATACGCGAAAATACATTTAGCTTTACGTTAGTTACAAAAGGATAGTTGTAATAAATTCAGGCAATTTTTCACATAAGATTTACGAATAGTTTTGTATTAATAACTACGAATTAAGAATTATTAAATTATTTACGTATATTCCATCAAGGTGCTTGCGGGGATGGCAACGAAGACTCTTTTCTCTTTTTCTTTCGCTGGTTGCCAGGACGATATTTTGAAATAAAAATAACTTTAATTCTTAACAAATTTATGTAGCTGAATGGTGTAATATATCTAGTTCAAACGCTCAATAGATGGCGCTACCATCCAAAAATTTTAAATTTTAAATTTTGAGCGTTTTAGAGTTTTTTCCATTAATTCACCTAGCTCAATCGTTTTAGGGGCCCAAAAAACCCCCAGGTACGAAATTTAAAAAGAATCCCTTAGAGCAGTTTACAGTGAAGCGGGCGGTATGTATATCTATCTATCTTTACAGGAGACGTGGTTTTGTTGTAGCGGTGAGTTTTCGAGAGGCCTGCACGGGAATGCCGCGGGAGGTTACTCACTGGGGGCGGTACGTAAGAGCAGGGGTGGGGGTAACGAGACTATAGCGGAGGCATGGGGGTTTAGACAGGATTGTGCGAGATGGGTGGGAATGGCGCAGGGTGTTTGGGTTAGGGGGTTGGTTGCGGGGGGTAGTGTATAGTGGTTTCGGTTTTTAGGTGTGAGATCGGGGGGGACGTATGACGTAGCCGTGTGTTTTGTTTTGGTTCTGGGGTTGGGTTTTTGTTTTGAGGGCCCAGGATTGCATGGAGGGGATTTTGGTGGACACATGGGGTTGGGGGGTGGCGCACGTCTGGGGGGTGGCCACCATTTGTCTGGGATGTGATAAGAATATAAGATAGGAATTTAAGAGTAGGCGGTGGCACCCAAAATGTCGGTGACGTGGAAGGGGGGGCCTCGGAGTGGTATGATGGAGCTGAGTAGAGAGACTATTTATTACAATGTGAACCGGGAAATTGGTGTTCAGAATGTTAGAGGTAAACGATGTATGCTTTCAGTTGTTAGACAATAATTGAATTAGTGACGTTTTTCGAATTAAATGCAAAGTTTAGGCTGGCCCAATCTGTAAATGGGCCCCATTCGGGAATGATGGGTTGTTACTTTTGCGGTTGCTGTGGGGAATCGGATTTCGGACGTGTGCTGGTATAGTTTGTTTGTGGGGTGGTTTAATGTGGGCATTGGGCTGGGCGTAGGGGATAATTATTTAGACTATGAGGTGCGGCTCGGGACTCCTGGGGGGGGGGTGTTTGGTATTTTAGTTTTTATTGGTTGGCTGGTTTGTATGTTATAAGGGGAGATGGGGCGTTGTGGTGGTTGAGCGCAGCACGCACCTGCGGGTGTTTTTTCTATAGCGCGGTAGGCTGTTTCGGTGGCGGGCGGGTATATGACGGTTTAGGGGGGTATGCTAAGTTGTGGGGAGGGTGCTCTTATGGTACTTGAACTGGGGGGGGGGGGGGGGGGGGGGGGGGGGGGGGGGGGGGGGGGAGGGGGGTGGGCTATTAGGTGTTTGGGACTTTGGAGTGTCGGGTGGGTGTGGGGGAGCGGGAGCTTGGGGGATGGGAGACCTTATGGTTAGGACGTTGGTTGAACAGTAATTGGGGTTATAGACTAATTTAGGGGTATGATCAATTTTTAAGGAATAAAAGTCTAGGTCAGTGTTTTGGGATACCAAAGCAAAAGTAAAAGGATGGCTGCTATCATACCACTAACAAACAGTATCGTACTATTTCAATGATGCGAAAACATTCATAACTTTTCTTCACCAGCTTTGTTGTGCACTTTTAACCACACTGAAATAATTATTAAAAATAAAATGTTACTAAATATATCGTTTTCAGCAAATCTGCAATCCTATCTCTGTAAGGAAAAATATAGAAGCTTCATTATTTGTACAGGGGTTTATTGTTTATACGAGTACAGGTACTTGAAGAAAAACTTTGAATTTTTTTGTGACTCGTGTGACGTTTACTTATTTTTCCTAAAATTTGACGTGATAACAATTATAACTGTTGTTGTTATTATTAATTATAATTACTACAGTGAAACCTCCGTAAGTTGGACACCTACGGTAACCTCAAAAAGTGTCCGACTTTCAGAAGTACCCTATAGAGGTATATTTCTATATTATGGATAAGTTTCTATCCCCAGAAAAGCATTCGTCTAAGTTATGGGGGTGTCCAACTTGGGACGTTCCGCTGTACTTGAAACAGTACAGACTTAAGCTTGAATTAGCGTGATTTTTTATTTTATTTATTTATTTTTTAGAATAATAGTCCGAAGACATTAGAAGATACAATGATAGTTATATACCAGACCCCGATTATACCCTGATAGTTATATACCAGACTGCCGAATGCTTCGGGACAAGATCTTGCCTCACAAAATGGCCAGGCTCTTATCAAAGTTCATTGACTGTCTCCATCATACATTTTTAACAACACGGCAGATAATGTATCTCATAAATTGTACAATACATCCCATTTCCTTGGGTCATTTAAAAAGGCATATATCTGGTTCAATTTCCGGAGGCGGCTCTTTTCAAGGGGGATTTCTCGCAGCCTCGCAGGGTCGTAAAAATAATTATACGGCTTTACTACTTTCCTTTTCTTCCCGATATGTGTACACGTCTTCGCATCAAAAGTGCGCTAATGTATTTTGAGCTTCTGTATCTGTCGGGCTACGGCTACTCTAGTCTGGAGGATAACTACATCAGGAATGACCTTCAGAAGTGTAATGTCTTGCTTGCATAAGCGCTCTCACTGTAGGAAATGTTGGAACTAAAATACAACCCCCAGCCCCCCGAAAAGTGTAAATCTCTTCTGTGGCTAGGGGACGGGGGGGGGGGGGGTGAGAGCGATCCGCCTAGGAGCCCGGAGTTCAAATAGATTCAAAATTGCAGTCAAGGACGTATTTAGAGGGGAGGTCCATAGGGTCCGGATCCCCCCCCCCCCGAAATTTCGATTTTTGTTACTAAAATGGTAATGATATAGTATTTTTGTGTGGAATTCTGCCTTTTTTACTGTATTGGACCTCCCCCCTCCATGAATTTTTCGGACCCCAACCCCCCCCCCCCCCTCAAAAAAAAATGTTTTTTTATATACGTGTCTGATTGCAGTTTCAATTTTATTTTAGACTGTTAATGTTCAAGATTATACCGAAATCTCAAGAGACGAAGCCAAAGGGGGAGTGTCTCTCCCTTCCAACGAAATATTAAACGTAAAGTCCAGTCTTAAATATGCCCTGCGCTAAGCTGAAAATTTCTTTAGGTCAGACCTATCTTCGTTAAGTCACGTTTGCGACTTTCTGCACATGAAAAGTTTGTAACATGAGCTGTAATATTTTGATTCTATCTCCATTTTCCTTTTTACCACCTCCCGAGCAATAAAAGTTCCTTTTGCCTATTACTGCTATTTCAAGTGATAATGATCAATAAATGTTTAAAAATCATGTTTAGTATGCAAAGCCCGACTAAGTCAACCGAGAACATTTGCAAACATTTTTCATGGGGCTCCTTTCATATCAATATATTTTTACGTATACTGTCACACATAAAACATTAGTATGTAAAGAAACTCTGATGAACGCATTGGTAAAGTGACTATTTTTTCTGAATCGAAAATCAGGACATTTCTAAACCACAGAGTCGAGAGGGGTATAAATCAATACCGGACCCCCCCCCCCCCTTCCTCCCAAGATTTTTTTTTTTCCTTCTACACATAATCCGATTGTCTACTTTTATGAGAAAAAGAAGTTGAAAAAATATAGCAAGCAAATGTACAAATAAAATAGGCCTGTTATATAAACTTAGTTTTTAAATAATTTTATAGTTAATTTTTGGACAATTTTCCAAAATAGTTTGCTTTCTAACATTACCTATAGAATCATCACCATCCATTGATTATAGGTATGTATTAATATATATTATAAAACAATAGTTTTCAGCATATATATTATTTCTCAAAGGTGTTTTTTTTTCTGGCGCGTCTATAGATCTCATTAAATACTTGACCAAAAAAATTTTTTAAAAATACCCAGTTGAAGCTTATAATGTCTACTTTTGACGAAAAATATGCAAAAATTCGGAAAAAATCTTTTTGTTAATAAAAAAAATAAAAACAAATCATATATATTATTTCTCAAAGGTGTTTTTTTTTCTGGCACGGCTAGATCTCATTAAATACGTGACAAAAAAAAAAAAAAAAAAAAAAAAATGTAACAGACTCCATGGTTCCAGGTTGCCATGGAGTCAGATGAATTGAATATACTTTCTTTAAAAATGAGTGGCAACGACAGATAAAAGATGTAAGAAAAATAGAGCAGCTCGGAGTTGTTATTATGTTTTTTCAAATCAGGTAAAAATCAGGACTGTCCCACCAAAAGCAGGACGTCTGGTCATTTTATCCATAGGCCAATTACGTCTCAGCCTAGGATCCCCAGCTTTTAGGGGCCCAGAATTATTAAGATATAGTTTAAGTTCTAGTCTTAAAAAAATTAGTGACTACATATATATGTGTGTACAAGGTATGACTGTATAGCAGTCACCGAAAGGGAGCCCCAAACTCGAAGACCGCCCCAGGCCTCAGTTAACGTTAGTCCGCCTCTGTATCTCTTTAAGAAACAAAGAATTAGCACTGGCTTAATGAATTAAAATATTCAATTTAGAAATTGTCTTCGGATTATTTTGAAAATATTTTTCGCAAAACAAGTTATTTATTAGGTAATTACTTATAGTACGTTCGAAACAGTTGAACTTGGTTATAACGTCATTGAAGAGACCAGATAATGAATTATGATTGTATGACAAAGTGACGCTTATAAGTGGACTTCTCTTCTGTCAGGGAACAAATAGAGAACAAATTTGTCCTAACACAGAATATTTCGATGTGATATGAAAGTTGCCACATTGGACGAGTTAAGCTGTGATATACATAAAAACTTCGTATTTTAACACACATAAAAAGATACTCACAGAATAGTGGGGCAGAGTAGTGAAATCCCCACTATTCTGTGAGACAGTGTGATCACAGCTAAAGAAGGCTGAAGATTTTTTTCGGCCGAAATGATCGTACTGATCGATGAGTATCTTCCTATGCGTGTTATTATACAAAGTTTTTATTTATAGTATCTTTTAACACCAGTTCTTTGAGAGTGTTTTGTTGAGGTCAGCTGTATTTGTCCCCCCCCCCCCCCCCCGCTTTTAAACTAAAATTGAGGGTTCGCCACTGATGTCTCCTGCTTGCTTTTTGTGTACCAAGATGCTCTTTTATACTAATTGATCCTATTTTATTATAATATGATATGATAATTTGAAGTATGAAAAACACTTTTTGAAGGGGAAAAATAACTGTTTAGCATGTAATAGAAGAATTGATGCTCACGTAAACCTAAAAATATAAATATTCGAGATAAAAATCTAAGATGCTAATTATTATTTTTTTTTAGTTATTGTTTATTTTGGCTTAAGTATCTTACGTTTGATCAATTATTCATATTCATAGTTATCTCAGATTGTTACCAAAATATCGATATTTTATTTCCATGTAGATGATATGGGAAGAAAAGTTCCAGAAATACGTCGATTCATTTAAATTATAAAAACTATAATCTTTTTCCCATGCATGTATTGTGCCATATCCCAGAGAAAGAGAAGGAAATATTTAGAATTCAACCAAACCTTATTAGAATCAACGTGCACATAACTGCAAACTTTTCAATTTGAAAATTAGTATACATTGCGTTGTAATGTGAATATAACTTTGCAGCGTTGTTTTGGGAATTTCTATTTTCTTTCTG
This sequence comes from Cheiracanthium punctorium, assembly GCA_038373885.1. NCBI lineage: Eukaryota > Metazoa > Arthropoda > Arachnida > Araneae > Cheiracanthiidae > Cheiracanthium > Cheiracanthium punctorium. Next base: position 54,785 of record JAWZYV010014717.1, on the reverse strand, counting down.
AAATCATACAGCAAAAATCTTTGAAACCATAATTTTTTATTCAAAATAGCTCCAAAGAATTATGACTTTATTATAGAATAATAGTATAGCAAAAATGTTTTTTACTCATACCAGCATGAAAAAATACCCAATACTTACAACACAAGATATTTTAAGTGGATATATAGAGAAACCTCCCAAGTTGGACGTTTGCTTAAGTTGGACATTTTTATGGGGAACGGAATGCGACCATAATTCTAAATTAAACCACTATAAGTTGGACACCTCTGAAAGTTGGACACTTTATGAGGGAACCGCAAGTGTCCAACTTGGGCGTCCTTAATTCACTTCCTTAGTTCCTTCACTTCTTTAGTTCACCTTCCGTAATTCACTCACCTTTTCAGAAAGTATATTCTTCTGTAACACAAAACTGCTTTTTCTTCAATTATGTATTACACAAATCATTATCTTATTTTCAAGTTACACTTAAATATTCCATTACTTGATATATACTTGAAATTTTAAATATATATTTCTGAAAGGAAAACTTAACCTTAAAGTTTAATTTAGTAAATTTCATAAAAGAGGAAACAAATATGTATTTTTAAATACTAAACAGATAATTTGAGTAATTCTAAATACATAAGGAAAACTGAAAAAAGTAGCTTTGTGTATAGAAGAATAATACAATCTTAAAGAAAGATTTAAAAATATATATATACTAGCTGAAGTACCCGTCCTTGACGGGTTAGGGAATGCAAATTTCCAAAAAGCAAGAACTTTTGTCAGCATTGTAGGAGTACACAGAGTGGATGTAGTATGTTGCCAAAGTAAAGAAAGCGAATTTATAATTTTTAAGTATTGTTAAAATATTACAGGTTAGAGAGTAATTAAGTAATATCATTTCATTCGCTTTAGTCGTAACTATGTGACGCGCGAACGAATATTTACGCATATTGAAATAATTTTGCAAAATCTCAAAATCTAATCAATATTTTTGAAAAATTGGAAGCCTAGAGTTTAAGTTGAGTGACAACCTATCCTGTCACCCAATTTCGTTTCATTCCCTGCAGTCTTTATTTCGTGATGCTGGAACAAAATTTCAGCATTTTAAAACGATTTTCACAAAATCTCAAAATGTAATCAAAATATTTTTAAAATTCAACGCCTATAAATTAAGATTAGCAACTACCTATCCTATCACTAAATTTCGTATCATTGGTATTAGTCGTTATTACGTGATGTTTGAAGAAATATAAACGTATTTTGAGAGAATTTTCACAAAATCTCATAAAAATGTTTAAAAAATTGGACACCTATAGTTTTTGTTGAGCAGCCATCTATCATGTGACCAAATTTCATATCATTCGCTTTAGTCGTTATTGCCTAATGCGTGAGCAAAGATTCACTCTTTTAAACGATTTTCGCAAAATCTCGAAATCTGATCGATTTTTTTAAATTAGATGCTTATAGTTTAAGGTGAGTAACCACCTATCATTTCACCAAATATCATTTTTTCACCTTTGCAGTTATTACGTGATGCTTGAAGACAAATTTACGCAGTTTGAAAGGATTTTCGCAAAATCCCCAAATCCAATGAAGATTTTTTAAAAATTGGACACCTATGTTTTAAGTTGAGTGACCACCTATCATGACACCCAATTTCAGACAATTCGCTTCAGTCTTTTTTACGTGATGCTTGAAGACAAATTTACGCAGTTTGAAAGTATTTTCGCAAAATCTCCAAATCCAATGAAGATTTTTTAAAAATTCGACACCTATGTTTTGAGTTGAGTGACCACCAATCATGACACCCAATTTCATATCATTCGCTTCAGTCGTTTTTACGTGATGCTTGAACACAAATTTACGCAGTTTGAAAGGATTTTCGCAAAATCCCAAAATCCAATGAAGATTTTTTAAAAATTCGACGCCTATCTTTTAAGTTGAGTGACCACCTATCATGACACTCAATTTGATATCATTCGCTTCAGTCGTTTTTACGTGATGCTTGAACACAAATTTACGCAGTTTGGAAGGATTTTCGCAAAATCTCAAAATCCAATCAAGATTTTTTTAAAGTTCGACGCCTATGTTTTAAGTTGAGTGACCCCCTATCATGTCACTGAATTTCATATCATTCGCTTCAGTCGTTTTTACGTGATGCTTGAACACAAATTTACGCAGTTTGAAGGGATTTTCGAAAAATCTCAAAATCCAATCAGAATTTTTTAAAAATTGGACGCCTATGTTTTAAGTTGAGTGACCACCTATCATGACACCCAATTTCATATCATTTGCTTCAGTCGTTTTTGCGTGATGCTTGAACACAATTTTACGCAGTTTGAAACGATTTTCGGAAAATCTGAAAATCTAATCAGGATTTTTTAAAAATTCGACGCCTATGTTTTAAGTTGAGTGACCACCTATCATGACACCAAATTTCATATCATTCGCTTCAGTCGTTTTTACGTGATGCTTAAACAAAAAAAGCGTCACGGACAGAATGACAGACAGACAAACTTTTTTTTGAGGGTGGCATCGGATTCCCGGGTGCTTGAAACGGATAGAAATCGCAAAATTTTTGAATTCCAAGAAATGTACAGACAAAAGTCTAATTTTATTTATATAGATTAGGTATGTTAAATTCGTGTTTGCTATCACAAACATTTTTAGCCTAGATAGAATGTTCTTTGTTTAAACATTTATTTTAATTCTTTTGTATTTTTAATCATTTATCTAAATCTGCTCTCTTTAATGAAGTTTATTTCTTTATGGTGTTCTTTGTAGGGTGAAATAAGGTTTAAAAAATTAACTTCTATTTAAAATAGCAGCTAACTTCTACTCTTATAGCATCGAATCGAATGTTCAATAAAAGAATGCTAAATGAAAAACATTGAAATTAGGATGCTGAAGCAGGAGGTTTTTCTACCCAAAAATATTAAACCGGCAGTATAATTTGGTGGTATGAAGTAGAAAAAAAAATCTAGAAATCTACCGATCTCAAAAACGATTTCTTTAATCATTAGTACTACAATCGTACAAACAACATAAAATTTGTACATAAAAATAGTATGAGTTGGCAGCTATGCTTACAGTTTATTATTGCATCGCATTTTGCAATGTTGAAATAAAAGAAGTAGCAATAGCAGTAGTAATAATCATGCTGACATTTAACAATTTTTAATTTAATTTAAATACGCATTAAGAAATACATATTGCAGACCTGTGCAGTGTTTGCAAATACGTATATTTTATAGGTTTCACTAAAAATTTCTAATTTTTTAAATCATTAGTACTATGCAATCGTACAAATAATATAAAATTTGTACAGTGTACGAAAAAACCGTATAAGTTGGCAGCTATGCGTACAGTTTATTATTGAACCTCATTTTGTAATGTTGAAATAAAAGAAGTAGCAATAGCAGTAAGTAATAATCATGCTTACATTTAACACTTCTTAATTGAATTTAAGAATTACAACTAATTACATTGATTGGGAATAAGTTAAAATTCATACACGAATTTTGAACACGAACAACATAGAGGTAAGATTAAGCTAAGAAAGCTTTAAATAAAATAAAATAAATGAATCTTGCTTTGTGTTGCTGCATTAGCAACTAAAGCGCACAAGATTCTATTACCAATGTTTCTCCAAAATAAGGGTGGACAATGGTTTTTAAAATGAATCGGCAAGAATCGATCTTGAAACTGTCGTTGGCGAACGTGTTAAAATGTGCGGTGTTTCGAACAGCAATATTTTTTTTTTCCCTCATCAAATATTGACGACAAATATTTCACTTTCCTTCTAAAACACCAGACCACTATTACTGCAAACTTCTGACTTTAAAAAAAAAAAAATCCGTACGAAAGTAATAAAGTGGCAGAAGTTACAGAAATCAAGCCATCAACGTTGGTGGCCTCGTGTTCACCAGAAACTATGAGCACTTTCTACAACATAAAAGCATTATTGTGAGTGCAAACACTCTAAAAAGCTCGCGGCTGCTACATAAGAAATATCCTGTGGAGAAACATGCATACAGAAGGGTTAAATAGGGATTTGAAAAGCTCCCTCAGTGGCTTGTGGGCGTTGTGCACGAGTGATAGAGATCATCCATCACCCACAGTTCATTATAACTTAATGATTTCTGGAAGTGTCTGCTGTACCCTTTGGACACACTTTTGGACATTTTGAATTCTTTGTTTGGTGACAAAGGGTGCAACGGGCATTACTCCCCCACAGATTTTTCAAGTTTCAAGTGGTCTCCGCAAAGGGGAATGGTCAAAGTGGGCCATCAATTAACAGATTCAGATGGCTTTATCGTTCTTTCATAAAAATGATTGCTGTTGTCAACCATTGCTATCTGCTGAGATAGCAGCGTGTTAACAGGCAGCTGAATGCATGATTTGAAAGGCAGTCCGACAGCCCATTTCTTTTGAAAAAGTACCGAAAATATGGATAACTTTGTCCTCATGGTATTACCTTAATATCCAACACCATTTTCTACTATTTAAAAATAATTTTCATGATTTGGCAAACGGACGGTGGACTATTTTTACTAACTACATTAATTTTTAAAGTACTTTTCATGTTCAATAGAACTAGGCATGTTTTAGTTTCCCGTTGAGTTAATTTATTATTAATATATTTATAATGTTATTATTGTTTAAAATTACATTGATTTTTCTTAGTTTTACTTCCTATCCTTTACTTTGTTCTAAAGTAACCATCCATGGAAGGCTCTTGCTGTTCATTGGAATCAGAGTTGTGCAATATTGCAGCACTATCTTTTTTTTTTTTTTTTTTTTTTCAGTGTTTCTTACTAATAGTATATTAGTAGTATTAAATAACTCGGCTGTTCGAGCCTCGTCAGAAGGAGACCCCCCCCTGAACCCCCTAATTTTTTTTAGTTTCATTATTACCATATTAAAACGATATTAATTGACTATGTCATTTTATCTCTCATCTTTCGTATATTTCGCCTGGTAACCCTATGTTGACATTTTTATGATTGTAACCTATTTATAGAAAAATACATTTGATGCATATTCTACAGCTTACGAAATATTCTAACAATAGATTAAAGCTGTTATGAACTAATAGTATTTAAATATATGTAAAAAATACATGTGATGCATATTCTACAGCTTACGAAATATTGTAACAATAGATTAAAGCTATTGTGAACTAATATTATTTAAATATATGTAAAATTATGTCGCATTTTTGGGACACATTTTTCGGACAATTTTCAATAAAGGGGGTGAGAGATAAAATGACATAGTCATTAAAAATAAAAATATATATAATTAATAACTGTAAATTAAATTTATATATTGTTACTGCTTTTAATGTTAGATTGCAATTTCTTTCAGTATATTTTTGTTGTGCAGTGCCATGTGTTGTTGACGTCATGATAAAATACTCGAAGACACTTGCTTTGTTTCTTTTGAGTTATTTATTTTTACATTTTTGAAAATGTAATTTGAGTTATTTATTATAAAATTGAAGTAATTTCTGTCATAATTTTATGTCTGGCTACAGGCCTGAGAAGATAACACATTGCCGGAAGGATTTCGTATCAGATTCAAAACAAACTATATTAGATGCTACTTTCGAGTTTTTAATTCATGTAATCTTACGAACTGATCATTTTCGTTCCTATTCATTAAATTTCAATACTTTATATGAAGCATATTTTCTAAATGAACTGGTCCAGAATATTGTAGCATAAGGAGTAGGATTTTAAAGAATAGGGCATTTTCATTGAAGGCAAAGATTCTGATTTTTACCTTTGGTAAACTGTCAGCTCAACAAGTTCGTTTTCTCTGTGATTGCTACCGAATTTTATGTCATTTAGTTCATACTACATTCAAAATAATTTAGTTGAAGGTGTTTTTTGTACCTCATACTTTCATACCATACGGATATTTGACATTGGTGTTTAATTTGAAAAGCGATCACCGTCACAGGACTTTTGAACAGCTTTAAAAATAAACTAGTAATGATAAACACTCAAAACAAAACAAAACAAAAAATTAATAATTCTTCTTTCCCCAACTCACTATGGACCACTACTAACAGTAAAGTTGTATGTCTCATGCAACATTCAGAAAAATTCATAAGCACAAAAATCGAAAATCGCCTTCAAAAATGGGTCGAGGAGTTACCTGTTTAGGGAAATATTGCAAAACTCCGTACGTTTAGCATTTTTTCCTGAGTGTTTTGTAAATCCCATAGGTTCGCTGTTTGTAACAGTTCACAGTACAACTTGTAAAGAGATATTCAAAAAAATTTTCGAATCTCTAGCGCAATTAAAATCTTAAAAAAAAAAAAGCTATTCAAAAGATGCATGATTCCAAAAAGAACAGACTTAATTGAAACTGATAAAGAAAATATTATGTTAACGTTAAATTTGAATAAAACATGTTCTATTTGAAAGAGCAGAAATATTCTTCCTCTTCCCTCAGCGGCGAAAAAAAAAAAAAAAAAAAAAAAAAAAAATGGAAGAAATATACACTAGGATTTTCCAAGTTAAGCCGAAAAATTTCCATGATTTCATTTAAGTAAGTACTTTTCCCTCAGAGTTTTCCATCTTTTCTTTGTTTCACTGAGGTATGAACTCTTATGATTAAAAAATAAGTTAAAGAAATCAGTCTATAAAAATTCTAATTACTTAAAGTATGGAGTATCAATAATAAAAACTTAATTTAAAATACTATGTTTCTCGTGCATTTTAAACTTTTATCGATTTTATAATTTTCTTGTACATCTAAAAATGTACCGTTTGTCCTTTTTTCTCTTTGTTTCTAGGGTAACAATTATACAGCTATATGGATAAAAAATTGAACTGTTGAACAGTTTATTGAGATTTAGTTAAAACTTGGAGGTTGAATACAAGGGATGTTGGGAATTTTTATAAGCATACGTGCTCTATTTGTTGTTGTCCATTTTTCAAGTGATAATGTCGAAATACAGCGTTCTTCTGGGCGCATATCGATCGCCAAGGCCTGATATTCGAGCAATAACTGTCCAATTGCCGTTCAAAAGAAATTTGTGACGAAGTACAAAATTGAAGACAACTGGTACATCACAACCCCTGATTGCAAACATATCGAATAAGCCAGGGGCGTAGCCAGAAATTTTTCATGGGGGGTGGGGGGTTACGACTACTACAACTCATATATGTATTATGTATACGTGTGTGTGAGAATGTACATTTTGTATGGCAAAAAATTCCTCATGGGGGGGGGGTTATGACCCCCCTAACCCCCCCTTGGCTACGTCCCTGGAAGCCATAAACTAAATCCGAATATCTTGTTTACTCGCGTAATAGTCGCATTTTTTTCACCAATTTTACATTGTGAAAGTCTGGGTGCGACTATTATGCGGGGAAATCTGCTTATATTGAAAGTACTCTGTAATGCTAAAACATTACTGGGACAGTAAAGCAACGTTTATATTCTCATTTATACAATTTTTACATATATCCGTCATTTTCGTGAAATACCGATTTATCCTATTCATTTTAATGCAAAACTGATTCGTTTATGAGATGTGTCATTTTGGCTATTCGTCGTTTTCCACCTCCCTAAACTTTGAAATTTTTTTTGTCTCAGTCATTATATATATATATATATATATATTCCTATTTAGGAAGAAACTTTTTCTAAATAGAACATCTAATAAAGGATATAAGGAGGGATGTAGTACCTTTAACCACCTTCCTTTAAACACGCAATCGACAATGAAAACTTTTGTCAGTACACGAGTATGAAAACACGAATTTAATTCAGTCCGTAATGCTATAATTAATAATCAAAAAGTATCAGACAATAAGAAAGATTTTTAAAATGTTCAATGTCAGTATGGAACATAAATCGCATCATTATGGTATCAGTGGCTACTACACTAGTATTAAAGATATTCAGCCTGTAAGATAGAGTACAGTGGTGTGATTCACTTTTATAATAAAGGTTTTATTTTTTTAATTTAGTTATTTTTTTCATTGTACTTAGCACCTGAAAAAAAATTATATTTACATAAATTTCCATTAGTATCGTTAAGCCTGTAATGTAATTTAAGTTTCTTAACAGTGATTCAGTTATACGACGTTCTAGATCGGTCCCTTGAAAGACGTATAAACGGTGCTTTACTGTACAAAAATAAATAAATAACCAAAATTAGTAAATTAAATGTTTTCATATTATGTATTGTTTATTAAGTAGTGTGTTCGTGAGTTGCCCACAAAATAAAGGCATTTTTCTTCTTATGGTAATATATTTATGGACATAAAAACTTTGACAAAAAATTCTAATAACATAATACATAATAAATCACTTCACTGAAGATATCAGTATCACTATAGTTCTAGTAAGAGTACAGCTGTTAATTATTTATTTTCTCGATGAAGGTCAAATACGGACAGCGACTTTTATGCGGGGAAAGTATTTTGACGATTTTTTCTTCTTTAAAACGGGGGGGTGCGACTATTACTAGACTAAACACAGTACTTACAGTCGCTTTTAAAATTTACCTACAATTTTTGAACTCATTAGTTTGACGAAAAAATTACATTTTATTTCATACAGCTCAATGATTGTCCACTGCCACTCTGTACCATAAACCATTCATGGAACTTCGAAAAGAACTGTCTCATCCATCAAAATGCCATTAGAGATATTTACACAAAATTTGTACTTTATTTACATGATAGTGGACAGTCAGTGAAAGAAAAATAAATAGTCTACGCAGGTCACCTGACTAACTACTAGTTCCATTGGTTTCATTGCAAGCAGCGATTTTCAACCAGCAAGACTATGCCCAGAATCTCTGCCATGTCTTCTTCACAAAGGAACGATGCTCCCAGAAGAAAAAGGCACCGGCAAGATTACAAGATTTCGATTCTTTTGGACAAGATAGCCGGCAGACTTGACGACAGCTATGATAAGGACAGGATGAAAGGGAGAGTGCATCAATACAAGAAGCATAGAAAAGTCCTTCCTATCCTCGTTCTTGGAGTCTGAGGATGAAAAACAGCAACTCCCCCTCTCTTGTTCACTCGACACCCGAATTCACTTTCAAAAGATCGTGTATAATTGAAAGGCACTTCTCACGCTCCAAGGTGGTCTAGAATCTGTAAATGGAATGAATAATTTTGTGTACATTTGAATCTGGTTTACACGGTTTACACTGGTACAACAGCATTAGTATAGCGTACTCTTGATGAAGGAAAAGAATATATATATATATATATATATACATAAATTTTCATAAATCACACACACTCTTCAGGGAAACGTCTTGGAGAAAAAAGGGGGTGAAATTAATAAAATTCAAAATTAGTTTTTAAAATTCAAGGAAAAAGGTGCATTTTTCTTTAAAAATTTAAAAATCATCTTTTAATCAATGGAATTAAAATTTCTCCCTTCCCTCTCTCTCTTGTCTGTTTCATTTATTTATTCAGTGCAATTCGGCATTTTAATGCCAGTTAAAAGGGCATAATGTAAATTTAACATGAGGGAAGGATGCTGTTAATGATAATTGTTAGTATAAAAAGTTTTTACTGTAGTAAGGAAATCTCTACCTTCCGGTAGATTTTGCTTACTTTAACAGAATGCCATACATTACTAATTTTATTCAAAAATTAGTATTATTAAGGATTAAAATGGGATATATGCTTTGTTTAAAACGTTAGAATGGAAAGGCTAAACTAATTATGTTTTTTCTTTTTGATTCAAAATTTCTTCGTTTCTGTCAATGTGATTTTTTTTTCTTTCTTTTTTTTTTTTAGATATAACTTAATCCGATTAGGTTATACACTCGAAAAAACTTCAAAATGTCTTCTTGCAAGCTACGGTATTGTTTTTACAAAAGTTAAGCGGGTTTAGACGGGAAATTTTAAACATGCAATATAAAGTCAACCCCGGTTATAATGAACTTCTGGGGGCCAGCAAATTTCATTCATTATACCCGGAATTCACTAAAACCGATGTTTCCCCATGTTGAACAATAAAACTTAATACAAAACTAGGAAATAGTGTTATGTACAAAAACTGAATGTTTATTAAGTAAACGAGAATAATTGATGGCATTTATCGTTATAGAAATACTTATCAAGTAAAGCAAACATAATTAATCCCATTTATGGAAATAATGTACATTCTATTCAGTTGATAAAAAGTTATGTCGTTTTTAACCTGTGATACGGCTTTGGGAATGGAAAATAAAATCGTCCAAGGTCAAGAGCGAATTTTCCGCTTTGGGTTCACTTTCAAAAGTACCCTGCTTTTGTTAGTGGAGGCTTTTAAAGATTAGAATGCGTCACTGCAAGTAAAAGAAAAATTACCTCCCTCCCTTCTCCCTTTGTTTAGCATAAGTATGAAAGCCTAGACACTGCAAATCACTTATTTCGGAACATGTGCTTGATAATTTCTTTCTCTCTACTCGAACACAAGAGACACGCTTCCCAGGAATTGACAGACATTACCTCAGCCATCCAGAATTTTTTAAGTTCACTATATAACCGACGTCATGGTTTACTAAAACCGGAAAATGCTATAAACATTTCTAACGTATGTGAATCGGGATTAACGAAATGCGTTCACTATAGCCGAAAGTTCACTAATATATCCAGGACCAGTTTGCAAAGGTGCACGAAACACATAGCATAGGTTAGGTACATAGTGCAGTTTCTGAAAAAGCAGTATTGATATGTAAAAAATAACTCGGCTGTTCGAGCCCCTTCAGGAGGAACCCCCCTAATTTCTTAGTTTCATTATTGCCATATTAAAAGAATATTAATTGGCTATGTCATTTTATCTCTCATCTTTCGTGTCGTTCGCCTGGTAACCCTATGTTGAAATTTTTATGATTGTAACTTATTTATAGAAAAATACATGTGACGCATATTCTACAGCTTACGAAATATTGTAACAAAAGATTAAAGCTGTTGTGAACTATTAGTATTTAAATATGTGTAAAATTATGCCGCATACTTTTATGTCGCATTTCGGACAATTTTCAATAAAAGGGGTGAGAGATAAAATGACATAGTCTTTAATTAAATCTTTTAATGACTATGTCATTTTATCTCTCACCCGCCTTTATTAAAAATTGACCGAAAAAATGTGCCCCCAAAAAGCGACATAATTTTACATATATTTAAATACTATTTATAAGTTACAACAGCTTTAATCTATTGTTACAATATTTCGTAAGCTGTAGAATATGCATCGCATGTATTTTTCTATAAATAGGTTAGAATCGTAAAAATGTCAACATTGGGTTACCAGGCGAAATACACGAAAGATAAGAAATAAAATGACACTGTCAATTAATATCGTTTTAATAAGGCAATAATAAAACTAAAAAATTAGGGGGGGTCAGGGGGGTCTCCCCCTGACGAGGCTCGAACACTCGAGTTATATTTTAAATTACACATAAAAGGTACTTATAGTTAGTCCTGAATACGTATTTCGGACGAAAAACATTTCGTCTTTCATCAACAGCAGTCCGAGTTTGGTCCCATTCTGTGTATGAACTGCTGCTGATGAAGAAGGAATTTTTTTCGTTCGAAACACTTGTTCAGAACGATAAGTACCTTGTATGTGTGTTATTTTACAAAGTTTTAATTCTTTCATCTTTTAAACACCATCTTGTTTTTGAGTGATTTTAGTATTGATTTTTGTAAATATGTACAGTGGAATCTCCCAAGTTGGACACCCCCATAACTTGGACTCCGCCCTAAGTTGGACACTTTTTGAACTGAACGTGTCCATAATATAGAAATATACCTCAATAAGTTGGACACCTCTGAAAGTTGGGCACTTTTTTGGGGAACGGAACGTGTCCATAATATAGAAATATACCTCTATCTATAAGTTAGACACCTCTGAAGGTTGGGCATGAGAGAACCGCAGCAACTTGAGTTTCATTGTTTTTTCTTTTCTAACTGTTCAAAAATGTTGTGATGTCTATAATTTTTTAAAGGCACAGCCTTAATCCTTTTATTTCATTTATTTATTTTTTTATTTAAGTCTAGTCTGAAGTTAGGGAAACCTCCCAACTTGGATATTAGTTGGACATATACCTAAGTTGGACAATTATGACGGGAATCTCATATGTTCAACTCTTTCTGAGGTTTCACTGTGCATGTTAATAACATATTTTTTACATAAATGCAATTCACCCTTTAACGGAAAAGAAACAAACATAGTTTTAGTATGATTTCGCTCAAGCCTGAGGTTTACAAGTAATAATAGAGGGAATATTATCATATAAAAATGTAAAAGTTATCAATAAAATCTTATTTGTGCTTACGATAGCCTGGAAATTCAAGACAAGTTATTGGGAGAACTCAGTAAATTTCGTATGGAAAAATGATATTTCCTGCACATGTGCATAATTCATTTTTTTAAACATTAATATTTGAATAATTTTGTGTTTCAATTTTATATTTCAGCAGGATTGAATTTTGGCAATTTTTGTGTAAAAATATTCAACACAATTCGTTAAGTATTTTGCGAACCCTATAAATTATTTCGAGCTCTTTATTACCCGACAATACGTGTAGTAAAATAAAATACATGTTTCTGTTTTCAACATACTTTGGATATCCTTTAAGTACGCAAATCAGTGAAATTTCATTGTTTCCAATAATTCAGGAGTTTATTGTTTCCGGCAATTCTGAGATCTGAAAAAGACACCACCATTGTGCTGATTTCTCCCCTTTCCTACTCTACTATCTGGGGGGGGGGGGAGGCAGCGATGGCTGGACTCACTGTTGTTTTTTCAAGTAGCATATTTTCGAGGGGCCCTGTACAGCGATGGCCGGACCCGCTGTTGTTGGGTTTTTTTTTTTTTTTTTTTGGGGGGGGGTTCGCAAAGGGCCAGCGGTAGCATATTTTCGACGAGGCCCACTACAGCGATGGCCGGACTCACTGTTGTTGTTTGGGTCTCGCAAAGGGCCAGAGGTAGCATATTTTCGAGGGGGCCCTCTACAGCGATGGTAGGACCCACAGATGTTTATTTCGGATCTCGCATAGGGCCAGTGGTAGCATACTTTCGAAGGGGGCCCCCTATAGCGAATAGGCCGTCGGAATATGGCCGTCGGAAATCCCACGCATCCGAACTCCCACGTAACCGTCCAATAGATGTCCCAACTTTCGGGGTGTTCCTTTTGAAAAGCAATCAGCGTGGAATCACCGAAAATCATGCAATTTTTGAACAGCTTTTTAAGGAATTCAATTGAGCTAGACTCAAAGAAATTTAGAATGTCTCTTTACAAATTGAACTGTGAAGTATTACCTGTAGGAGTTAGAAAACGCTAAACATACGGATTTGTGCAAATATTTCCCTAAACAAATAACTCTCAAGCCCATTTTTGAAGACGATTTTTGTACTTAAGAGGTTTTTCTTTCTTTTTTCTATTGCATGAGACACACAGCTTTGATTTAATCGTAGTACATTGCAGGGGTTCTACAAACCAGGAAAGTCAGGGAAATGAGTTTTGGTCAGGGATTTGGGAAAAAAGTCAGGGAAATTTGAAGAAATTGAAGAAAGCTTACGAAAATGAAAGAATATTTGAATTTTGCGGCAAAATCAAGAACATACTTCCTGTTTGAACCTAATTGTAGAAATTGTTTTATTTTCATTTTCTTATTTAACCTTATAAATAATTTTAAAATGTGTCCTTTATTAACATAACTTGTTCAGTTGAAATATTCAGAATTATATCCTAAATTATTATCAAGCATGATTTTTGTTAGAATCCAGTGATGTCAAATAATATTTTTGTGTATATTGATTTTATTACTATTATTATTTGTAAAAAAAGGGAAAAATATATAAAAATTAAAGGATGTAATATTAAAAATAGAAACGCAAAATTCAGGAAAGCACGCTAGATAAAAAGTCAGGGAAGAGCATGGGCGCCGGCAGCATAGGGCAAGGAGGGGTCAATGCCCCCCCCCTGGATTTTTGTATGCAGTGTTTTTCCTTGCTTTTTTGCTCTTTCCAACATGGTAACCATACGTGTAAGTAGCCTTTGCCCCCTGCCCCTTGAGTAGTCTTTCCCTCCCCCCTGGAGTAGTCTTTGTCCCCTCCTGGGAAATATTCTGCCGGCGCCCATGGGGAAGAGCATGATAGGTGTCAGGGAAAGTCAGGGAAGCAAAAGCTTTGAAATCTGTAGAAACCCTGCATTGGTTGAAAATTCATTATTAATTTTTCGAATGTTTAACATCATTGGTTTGTTTTTAAAGCTGTTCAAGTTCTGGTGACAACGATCGCTTTTCGGGTGGAATACCCTTATAGCAAATCAATGATGTTAAACACTCAAAAAAATTAATAATGCTCCTTCATCCAATGCACTATGAACTAATACTATCAGTGAAGCTGTATAAACTAACTAAAAACTTGGAGTAAAAAACCCACATAAAATGATACTTATAACAAGATACGATCGTTTCGACTGAAAATTTATTGTCTACGTCAGTGTGTTTTTTACAGAAAGTTTTTATTTATTTTATCCTTTAACACCAGTATTTTGAGTGTTTTTTCGGTAGTGAAGCTGTGTGTCATGAAACTTTCAGAAATGGATTATAAGCACAAAAATTGTCATAAAATATGGACCGAAGAGTCACCTGCTTATACAAAAAATTCCGTTTGTTTGGGATGTGGGGCTGAGATGGTGGTGGTGGGGGTGGGGGAGGGCCCGTTTCAAACCTTTTAAGTTATGGGAAGACATCATGAGGCCCCGGGGCTTCAGACATTTCGGGCCCTCCTACAGACGTGATGTAGCTAGGGTTTCCGGCGCCCACGCATATGATTTATAAGGTGATTTAAAATTCGACCTAATTCTCTATGTGTTTATTTTTTTGGGAAAATTCAAACTACTGGTAGAGGTAAAACGATTTTTTCATGAGAATTTTGGGCCCTACAAATCTGGGGGGACTCGGGCAAATGCCCGATTTGCTCATGCGATAATAAGGCCATGGTTATGGGTCCCGAAAATCCTGTCGTCGGGCCTGCAACCTGCTGCTAAAATTAATGAGTGATCCAATATATATATATATATATATTTTTTTTTTTTTTTTTGCAGTAGTATTGTAATAAAAGCCATTCCATCAGGCCTGTACCCCCTTGAACCGGGGACCAAGGTCAGTTGTGAACCCGTGCGACAATCGGGAACTGGCCTTTCCCTCCGCATCGGAAACAAGATACCACTTATCGACGGCTTCAACATCTCCTTCGAGTCATTAGCGCTCGGACACAACTGCTCATTGTTTTTGGGTGTCAATAAGCTGATATTCCGAAACAGAGGCCCGGATAAGGCCCTATCTCTCTCCACAGCGTCTTCGCGCTGGAGATCGAAGGAAACAACACTGGTCTTACACGGAGGGGAAGTCGGTCGGGCGTCGGCTAGACGGATGCCCGCGTCCCGGCCAGTCTCGTCGGACGGTCACCATTTCGTAGCACCCACCGGACATCGGTCAATTCGCCTCTCGCTGGTAATACTTCGATGCGGAAGGAATGGTTGGGGGAGAAAAGGATTTTTGATTATTTTTTCCTCTAACTTTTCTGTTTCTCAGATAGAGTGTGCAAAATGTATTCTTTGTTTTTCCTGAATCGAAAACTCTGATGTGCGGACCCGGACGTTCACTCTATTTCATGCGTCAACATTACACGGAAAATAGGGTTTTGTTAAATTCAACAAAATTTGGTTGGCTCTATTTCAACCGAATAATTTTGTTGACAGTTAATTTTTTTTTTTTTTTTGTTGTTGTTGTTAAATTAACAAAATACTTCTTTGAATTAAAAATAATTTTGTTGAATCAACAAAAATGTTTCTTTACCAAAGTTTTGTTGAATCCACAAACCTTTGTTGAAAACCTTTCTTTTCTTTGTACCAGTGTGCAACCGCGTCAGTACAATAAGTACGTCACTCAGGGTAAACCTTAATTTTGGTGCCCTTTCCTTTGGAACCAATACTGATTCTGGCGACTCCCTCAACACGAAGATTCTCAGCCGGTCCGAAAATTCAAATTCTCGCTGAATTGTGTTGAATTTTAGTCTCTATATTTCGGCTTCCCCCCCCTCCCCCTCTTTCCATTTTAAGGAGCTTTAGATGCCCTGTAGACGTTTGGAAAATCCCACTTGCAATATTTTGTAAGCACAACCGATTCTGTAGATCATCAGCCGCTCACGTGCAAATTCAAATTAGCCGCCCCTTTTTTTAGAACACCTTATGCTTTTCTTTTTTTTTTAATTCTCCGACACTCTTACTTTGGTTGCCCACGTGCTGTGAACCATGTTACCTTCTCAAGGATGGGTGTTTGTGTTGCGCGACGCGTAAAACAAACATTCACAGCTTTCTAACACAGTGGCGGATCCAGAATTTTTTTTTTGGGAGGGGCTAAATTTTTTAAAAAGCTTATTTCACCAAATTAAAATGTACTATAAATTAAAATTTTACTTTAAACCAATGTATCAGGCTTTTGGGAGGGGCTAAGTAATAAAATATGATCATTTTAGCTATTTAAAGTGTATAATAAAGGAGAATGTTACCCTTGAGCAATCTCTTTTGGGGGGGGCTGAAGCTCCCTAGCCCCTCCCCTGGATCCGCTACATTCGTTCTAACACTTTAGAAAATTCGAGTACACTCTGCACGGCACTTTCTGTTCTTTGCTCTTGTAAAGCCAAGATCCAATTTCAAATGATGACGTGGGATAAGTGTAGAAAGGCTCTTTTTTCGGGAGCCATCTTTTCATATTTCCTTCGCCCATCCATCCATTTCGTGGTATGTGAAAAAGAACGAAAAGCCGAAGCGCGGCTGAAGCAGCCCCATGGGCCGCATCCAAAACGGATCATCCGCTTCAGAGCTCAGTCATACTTGAGAGGTGGGACAAGGACGTTTCTTTTATGACGTTAGTTTCAGATAATTAATGGGTGAAAAGGGAGTAATTTACGGAGGATACAGTTCTCGTTCACATATCTTGACGCGATAGCAATGCTACTGTATTTGTAAGAGTGGACAAACAGAGCTCAAGAGAAGAATATGCTCTCAAAAGGAAAAAGAAAAAATCAGGCAGAACTGTATAGCTAGCGCTACTAAGAAAATAAAGCATTTCCTTTTTATGGATAATTTCGAGAAGCATCGTTAAATCCTAGTAAGAACATCTCTTACGGCTGTTCTTTTAAGAAATCATGCAACTTTTGAACAGCTTTTTAAAGAATTTAATTGAGAGAGAGACTCGAAAAAATTTAGAATGTCTCTTTAGAAGTTGTAGTACTTTGAAGTGTTACAAACAATGAGTATAATCACGGAGAAGAAACACTTCGAGAAAAAATGATAAACATACGGAATTTTGCAATATTTCCCTAAACCGGTTACCCTTCGGTCCATTTTTGAAGGCGATTTTTGTTCTTATAATTTTTTTCTGAAAGATGCATGAGAGGTACAGCTTTACTTTTAGTACACTATAGAACATAATGCGATGGATGAAGAAGCATTATTCATTTTTTCGAGTGTTTAACATCATGTTTTTTTTTTTCTTTTTTTTTCTTTTTTTTAAAGCTGTTCGTAAGTCCTGTAACGACGATCGCATTTCACAAACAAATCATTTATTAGGAGTCTCTCTATTCTAAAAAAAAGTAAAGGCCGCTGTCGCCGCCGCTGTCAAAGCTTGTCAGCGTATCTCCTCCTAAACCGTGGGGATTTGAGTTTCGACTAAGGTGCCCACAGATTCGAAAAATTCCGAGGAACCTGCTAAACTGATTTAAATTTCGAAAATCGAATTATTTTAGAAGATATTAATAAAAAACTGAAAAAATAAACCGAATGGTTGCCAGATTTGGCATAAAATCATTCATTCCTTTGCAACAAAGCGTTTCCAAGTATCTAGAATCGCGTGAAATTTACAAACATGAGTTAGAATTACGCCCATTTTACGCCCAAAATAAAAACTATATGAAATAAGTAACTCAAAATGTGTTACACAAAGTTGACAATTTTCAAATAGTAAGTTCGCTTAGACAACAGGAGTTTAGAATTAGCGATTATTCATTTTTCCAAAACAGAATAACTAATATCTTGAAAATGAAAAATAATTAAAATGCAGATTATTTTAAAGCCGGTTCTCGTCCAGCTGGATTATTTGCTACCAGTAGAAATATTTGGCGGCGTTAACTATGCCATTATAGCAGTTATAGTACACTTTGGATATTTGATAGCGCGACGAGTTGGTATAATTCGTGGTGTTAAGTACGCCAATCTGCAAACGATTATGTAAATGAAAATATGGATAACGGTTTTCCGGTAACCTTAAATGAACAGTAAATATAGGTTGTGAGCATGTGTAAATCGCCAAATAATGAAAAGTCGCCATGGGTGGCAGGCTATTCTATCTGTTCCGTAGCTTTTATTAACTTTACATGTACGCAAGTCGCCAAATAAAGAAAAATCGCCATGGGTGGCAAATTCGCAAGGTGTCCAATAGGTTTTACATTATTAAAAATACAGCTGAAACATATGTTCTGATTTTATTACGCTTCAGCTCCTAATTAATATAACTTTTGAATGGCAACATTAACTATCATTGTGTTTCTGAGGAGTGCAAATAATTTTTCCAGCGATTATAAGCGGAGTCCGCACTCCAGGTGGAGTATAGCTCAGGACCCGTACAGCACGGATTCCCATAACAAAATATCTTCCGTGTTATGAGGGGTAGGGGGTCTACTGTAGTGTGAAGTTTAAATTTTTATGTACCAATGAAGATGCAAGAACTAAGTAATGTGTAGCTTAGCTCAGTAACATTCTATCTGATCCAATCTTCGGGTTTTCTCTGTTGAAATTACGTCTTTTTTACGAATAAGCCCGATTAGGGGCCGAATGCCTCATATGAAAACTTTTATGAACCAAAACTTTTCTATTTTACAACCACACTTCATGAACAAGTATAATGTATTTTTTTCTGTCTTAAATGAGTTTAAGATACTAAAGTTCTAAATTTTAAATGTAGCCTTGTTATAAAGATGATTTGATCGTGATTATACTTTTGTCCGCAATTACAAGAGCATACTGGTTAGACCCAAAGCCTGGCCTCACCATGGCACAGTGGTTATGCCGCTGAAAATGGTAGATGGCCGAAGTGTGAAGGTCCCGGGTTCGGGTCCCATCGCGCGGCTGTCGATCTAACGGTCTGGAGTTTTGGTAGGTTTTCTCTTGATGTAACGTGAATACGCGTTAGAACCCCTTAGAAAGTCCTTCTACCAAGGCACCCCCCCCCCTTGGCAGATTGCCCTGGTGTAGCGTTGCCATAATCACACACAACACTACAAGATTTTTTATTTTATTTTTTGAGATGGGGGAGGTAGCTAAGTATCTTAAAAGTTTGGAATGATCTGTAACTTTTACAAAATAAAAACTACCATTTGTAAATAATATTTATGCGCATTCTATAAGTACAAATGTATCGATACATTCCGTTAGCAGTAGTATTAGGAATGGATGCGAGACGAAAAATAGGACTATTTCGTCTCGCGAAACACCTGCGAAGCTTTGTTTCGTCTCACAAAACTTCTTTATAGCAATGATAAACACGTCCGTCTCGCCTCGCGTAAGAACTGTAAATCTGTTGTCCCGTCTCGTCTTGCATCCATCTCTAATTAATATAAACTTTACGGACATGGGCTTGAAAACTGTTGAAATGAAATAATGGTCAAACATTACTGGCATTTCGGTTGCAGTTCCTATTTAGAATCTATCTCAACAGACAAGCAGGTGTGCGGGCAATTTAAAAACAAGCATTTTTTACAGAAAGAGTATAATATCTTTTTTGACACTTTCTCTATATTTATGAAAAGGCATTGACATTTAGGTGAGAGTTCCGTTTTGTATGCAATGATCACCGTCTGTGGGAAAAAAAGCTCTCCCTAATAAGCTAGTCTTCAAGGATCGACAGGTAAAGAAGTATCTATATATGTAATTATTTTGCCCAAAAAAAAAACGGTCATTCGATACGGCATTACCACTTGAACAGGTAAAATACATATTTCCCCTTAAATATTTTTTTCAAAAACCGTAAGTCATAACCTGTCAATGACTAAATAGCCGAAAAGTGGGCATTTTTCTCAAGAAAAACTTCACCAGGTAGGAGACAAGGTGGACGACAATAGAAAGGCATCTAACATGATAAATCGTGGAACGATTGCCGAGCTTTTGTCTGTCATAAGCGTTTTTAAACCGGCTAAGTGACAGAAAAAAAAGGGTTAAGCCCAGCTGTGTCGTGGTAGGGGAGAGTTCTTGTTGCTTGCTTTGCAAAGAAATATGGAAATAATAAGCTACTTTCGCCACGCTTTTTTAAAAAGATACTGCTATACAGCTTCCGTTCATAGCAGAGTGAAGTAAAGAACGAACCAATCAATCACCCTGTTCATGAAGATCCACGTTTTAAGGTATTTTCAAAAATATTCCCAGTGGAAAGACGGTCCTCTTTTCTACGATTTTTGCAAATGATTAAGTTAGTCAAAAATTGAGACCTCTTCATGTTAAGGCATAAGATATCCCTCCAGTAGGCAAAGCTACTGGAGGGCTATCTGGTATCGGCCTAAGGCGTGGGATGAATTTCACGGAGGACTTTTTAAGAGGTTCTAACACGTATTCCTGTTACATCTGGAAGAAACCCCCCGAAACTCCAAACCGTTAGATCGGCAACCGCGCGATACTCCCGAACCATGTCCTGAACCCTGGATCTGTATACTATAGAGAACCCTTTGATTTACATAAGTACCCCGTAATTAGATACATTACTAGTATATAGTTCGAAATTTGACTGATGAAAGTGATTCAAACAAAGATCGCGTCTCCTCGAAATAATAATTTGAAAAATAATCGGAAAGACTGTGGATTAAAAATAAAAATACTATATATCTCTTTCTAATTCATCTTGAATGAATTCGTTTTATTCTTATTAAGAAGTATAAATCTTCGTGACAAATACTCCATTTTATAATTAATGTAAGTGGTTCATTCATAGGTCAAAAAAACTCGACCCATGCAAATGATTACGGTTTGTGATAGCTTTATTTAAAAGAGAAGCAAACTCAGACAGTAGTTTTAGTTCTTTCATGGACTGTCGATCGTGACCAACCTCCATATATACAGTGGAAGCTCCCAAGTTGGAAACCCCCCTAATTTGGACACTTCCCTAAGTTGGACACATTACTGGGGGGAAAAAACGTATCCCAACTTACGGAGGCTTCACTGTATTTAATAATGTTTAGCTGCGAAAATTTTGCCCTTTCTTTTTCCGATCACCTTTCAAAGTAGAGTCAGACGATTAAAACCAGTTGGATTTTTTAATTTAAATAAAACTTATTGTTAGGTTGAGCCTATGAATCCAATTGTTTCATATCTTATTTCACGGCATAACATTATGTATGATAAATGAGATATCCATTGTACAGTCAAACTTCCCAAGTTGGACACCCTCACAACTTGGACAACTCCCTAAGTCGGAACACTTTTCTGGGGAACGGAAACGGAATGTGATCATAATACTAAATTATACCTCTATAAGTAGGACACTTTTTGAGGTAATCACAAGTGTCCAACTTTCAGAGGTTTCACTGTATTTCTTTACATTTTCATGGGTTTTGTGTTTCTGTTCTTCTATTTTATATACTGTCCTACTGTGTTTCCTTTTTCTATTGTTTTTCTGGGTGATTTATTCATAGTTCTTAGTTTCTGTTTATTTTAGACATACAGTGAAACTTCCCAACTTGACAGCCCCATAAGGCGGACACCTCCGGACAGTTTTCTGAGGAACGAAACAGGCTCATAACATTCACATGCACCTTCATCAGTTGGACACCTCTGTAAATTGGACACTTTTAGTGGGAGCCGCAAGTGTCCAACTTTCAGAGGTTTCACTGTGTGTATACAATTTAATTTTATATATGTGTGTAGGGGGGGGCGTATATATATATATGTATGTAGTGAATATTTGCGATTTTCACTATTCGAAATTTCGAATTCCACAGATACAAAGTACACGCTCAGCACATAGCATCCATTCGAATGCTATGTGCTGAGCCTTCAAATGGATTTTTGAACAATCGATTATCTCGAATGCATTTAATAATCGATTAATTCGAATAGTTTCATTCATTCATACCCATCACTAGCGTGTGTGGTGGTGCGAGGGCAAGCTGCAGATTAAGTGTACTAATTGGCATGTTCTTTTGTGTATTTTGAATCACCTCAGCCATCCCACTGGCCTGGGAAATTCATGTCAACGGCGGCCCACTTACATTTCCTTCTAACGCATGTACACATCCTACATAAGTGTATTTATAAATACAATATATATTAAAGTGACCGGCCCATCGAGAAAATCCCGGTGGGTGTATCCGGACCTGTACATCGGTTCCTCGAAACCTTGCAACTCTATTTTGTGCACTATCCTCGGGAGGATAAATGAAGCGTTCTCCAACCCTTCCTCCCAATTTCTTTTTAGAGGAAGCACTATTCACCAAATAATGCGTGCGTCCATTAGTTTTGAAAAATGACTTGCTTCCATGGCCTTTCGAACTGTGTCTTCTCCTCGGTAATAAGGGGCGTAAAGAGTTAAATATTTTGCAACATCTTGAAAGGGTTTGGGTAAGCACCCCTTCACTCTGTAACATGTCCCCTTGATCACGTGAGCGTTCCCTTATAAAAGCACATCCACGTTTAAAATATATATATATTTAAAGAAAAAGATGTATGGTGGGGAGGTGGAAGAAGAGAAAAAAAAGCCTGTCTCCTTACGTGCGTTTTCTTTTTTTATCCTTGGGTAGAGTTAAAATGATCGCGTCACCCTTTCTATTTTAGGATCCACAACAATACCGTAATGGACAAGAAGGGTTACGCTGGTGTAGCGGTACACCGGACATATTGCACATTGTTGTGCGAGAGATGGACAAGCGTGACTCTTGTTCAAATTCACCCTTTGCTCCGTAAAGTAAGAAGAGTGTTGTGCAGAGCTGGTTTTTAAAAGTTATACTTAAAAGCCCCCCTTTCCCAACGTCGCACAATAAAAAATAAAAATTGTAGTCTTCTGTCTTGTGATATGCGTTGCGTGCAGGTGACAGAAATGACTTCTGAAGTGGAAGTGGGAAAAGAAAACACTTACCTTCAAAGAATGACGAATCGTAATCTATAATCTTGCATCCCATATTTTAAATGTTGAAGGAAAAGAGTGATGACTTTTATGCCTCATTGAGCACGGTTGAGAAAAAACGCCCTCACCATTTAACTGCTTCAACCCTTTGAGGTGCAACCCTTTCCCAATGCCTAAAAAAGGGCAGCCGTTGCCATCGCTCGACTTAACTACCACCAAGATGGCGGACGAACGAAACGTTCATCTCGTTCCACAGATCTAGAGACCCGGCACAGCCAGCTGCGTCAAAAAAGGGTCTCTAGATCTGTGGAACGAGATGAACGTTTCGTTCGTCCGCCATCTTGGTGTTAATTAAGTCGAGCGATGGAAACGGCTGCCCTTTTTTCAGCATTGGGCAATCTATCCAGCTGTTCTCACATTCTTCCATTTTTCAGCAGATGTCAGTGCTGTTAAAAATAATCGTGACAATTGTTTTTACGGGAAATGACGTGCTAAAAAGTAAAGGATTCTGCTGGAGCTATGTCACCCGCAACTATTTTTATAGAAATCAAATCTATTCTTCGTGACTGGCAACAGTCAAACGTCAGAGTTTGGTGTTCCCAGAGCGGGAACACTGCGCGTTAAAGAGTCAAAGAGGGGGACAGGGCGACCGCCCCCCTTCGAGAAAAAAGAAATTAATGTAAAAGATCCTATTTTACTTCCATATATGTCAATCTTCTAACTAACCGCCCCCGCCCGACAAACTTGCATTAATCCGCCACTGACCTATGGCACACGATTATAGCGATTCAATCGACCACCATGTTGCTGGATAGTTAAATCGAGGCGCTGTATGCACTTTTTTTTCGGCGATGGGGCTATTTGCCCCCCCCCCCCCTTTTTTTTTAAGACTAGCTGTGAAAGCGACGAAGTTAGGTGATTTCACAGCGCGATCAAGGAAAGAGGTGATACTGCACAATTTAGTATATATAAAGGGAGTGTGGATCATTTGGCCACTTTAATCACTAGACCGATCAACATTGCACGTGAAGCAAATCAATAGAAAACTACTGCATTCTGCAGTAGGAAATGCTGTTCAGACAGCGCACTTTTTGGAACATCTGCAAGGAAAGCATATTGAGCCAAACATGTCAATGATGCTAATATAGTACTAATAAATATTAACTGCTGTATTTTCTAAGCCTATTTTCCTCCAGAAATGGACCTTACAGCGCCACTTCGGCACCTGGTGGCGAAAAACCGAACTTTCTTTTTTCTTTTGATCAAAACCCGTGGTCTAAACAGCATAGCAAATTTAGTTCAGTTTTGTGCTTAACAGTTTTCTCACAATCAAGCTCTAAGCACCTCTTACTTTAATCATGTATAATCAGTTACCCGTATGCAGTGTGTTCGGTTGAGCCTGTAGTTAATGTGCAGAAATTTGTATACAGCCCCAAGCAGATGGAAAGCCTTTATTAAGAAAGTGTGATTCCATAAGAAAATCTGCAGGTGTTAGGAATACATAAAACTGTTTATAGCGACCATCTGAAAGTCGGCTAAACATGCGGTATTATTCTCAAAAGAATTTAGAACAAAACTTGTGTCAGGATTTTAATAAAAAGGCAATTCTCTAAAAACAAATGGAATTTTTCATTTAACTTTTGGTTATTACACATACGAAGTAAAAGTATCCGTTATCGTGTAATCAAAATCGAACGTTATCGTTTATTTATTTTTTTTTTCTTCTTTTACTTTTTTCTCCTTTCTTGATTTTTCTTATCATTTATTGTAAGTTTCATTTTAGTATTATCATTACTATTATTATTCTTATTTGGTACACACTAATAGTGTGTGTCTTTTGCAACATCCCTATCGGATAATTTTACTTTGTCTATTCTGATGTGAGTTCATTATTATTTGTAAAGTGTCTGTTTTAATGTTTTTTTCTCTCATTAATAATATTATTATTATTATTTGTGTATTGCGCAGTATCATTTATCTTTTCTATATTTGTATTTTATTGTGTTAGTTAAAGGTAATTAGCTATTCAACTGTTAGCACTCAAATGGCAGGGATTTAGTGGGACTTCAGTAATTTTTCTTTCTTTTTTCTTATACGGGATTTTTGGTAGGAATGTTAGGTTGAGCCTGTAGTTAACGTGTAGAAATTTGTATACAGCCCCAAGCAGATGGAGAGCCTTTATTAAGAAAGTTTGATTCCATAAGAAAATCTGCAGGCGTTAGGATTACATAAAACCGTTTATAGCGACCATCTGAGAGTCGATTAAACATGCAGATTTTCTTATGGAATCACACTTTCTTAATAAAGGCTCTCCCTCTGCTTGAGGCTGTATACAAATTTCTGCACATTAACTACAGGCTCAACCTAACAAGTGGCGTAGCCAGAAGTTGTTCATGGCGAGGGGGTTACAACAACTGCAACTCATATATATGTATACGTGTCTGTGAAATGAGAGTTAAGAATATACATTTTGTATGGCAAAAAATTTCTTATGGGGGGGGGGGTTGTGGACCCCTAAACCCTCCTTGGCTAAGCCACTGCCTGTATGTATTTTATATTTTGATAATTTACATTACAGAACATTTGTGAAGACCTACCTTTGATTGGATCCGTCACTGTCCAAAAATCAACACGATTACTTTTTCCACGCCTTTTTCTGTGCTGTCTGTTTGCTCTGGATTGCAATGGAAGCAATATTTGCAATCCAATTACAATGGAATTGAATATTGCTCAACAGCTGGTGGCTTCTGTGGTTTTCAAGCATTAAGCCGCTGTAGCCGTTCAACGAATGCAGATATTGTTTAATAGCCCATGGGAATTGCAATGGAAAACGCCGTTGGTGGGATATTTCACTCAAAAGTCATTTTTACGTTTAGAAATATAAATAGTCGTTTCCAGAGACGCTTGCAATCTTGTCCATTGTATCAGAGTAAGCTAGTGGCGCCAACTTAAAACTGGGCGGGAATATCACTAAAACATTTTTCAATCATCCACGGGAATGATATTCAAAATATTGTCCAATCAATCATTTCAGGGAATGGCATTCAAATATATTTCCATAATAGTGGAACCTCCGTGCACTACATGCTGAAATAAATGAAAAAATGGTGCCTTTTATGTAGCTTTTAAAAAAAAAAAAAGAACTTAAACATGTGGAATCGGATATAAAAAATTTTTAAAGAGTGACACCTTCTGATAATTTTTTTTTTTTTACGAAATTTTTTTCTAAAAATAATTTTTGTAACTCATACAGGTTTATCGTTTATTTCAAGTGTAAAAATGTTGAAGTGCTCGACATAATTCCTTTTTATTATTTTATTTATGCATTAAATCACATAATTTTTTTTTTAAATACACCGTTGAGTATGACATTGCTTATAGTAGCTTAAAGCCTCTCCTGAAGTAATATAAATAAATAAATAAATAAAAAAGTGGAAATATTTTAAAGTAGTGAGAAGTCACTTAATCAACGAATTAAACAACTTTATTTTAAAAAATTGTCTTCAAATTATTTCGAAAGTATTTTTTCAAAAAAAGTTGGTTATCCTAATATATAGTTTCGCTGATCCCTGACTCTGTAACGATTCGGGCTGAACCAATCCAAGATAAAACCTTTTACTACCATTACTCCAAAAATGTTAAAACGTTAAGCACATAAACGCAGAGCACACGGGCATGCGGGGTTATCACACGGGTCTGCGGGGCAATAGACCGGGGGCCCGGAAAAATAAGGGCCCCCAAATCTCCCGATTTATTGTTATCATGATTTATTACATATTCATTTACACTGCAATAATAAATTTTTTGCAACTAAATTTCCTTTGTAAAATCTATTGCATAATTTTTAACAGTAAATGGACTTATTTATTTTCTGTTCTTTTAATTGAATGGATCAATAAACAAGCAGTTAGGAGTTTTTGAAAACGTATGGTATGGCCATATATTATGCTTATCACAAAATATCCATTAGTTAACATTTTTTTTTTTTTTTTTCGTGATGAAGGAAAGAAAATTTCGAACTTTTTGGTGCATCAAGACAATTTTTGGAGTGAGAAACTTTGCTCCCGTGCTTCGTAATTGCCATTCCTTGAATTAGAGCACCCATGCGCTAATAATACAAACGGACTAAAAAAATATTAAAATCACTTTTTAATACACAGTCTTGTTCTAAATAAGTATAAATAAATAGGTAATTTTTAATTTAATTTTGTTATTCTTTTAAAATGTTTTATTTTTATGTCGGGAAAATGCAACAGCAAACAAAAATAAGTTAAAATGCTTGAGATAGTATAGGGGCCCCAAAATAACCTCTTGCCCCGGGGCCCCGTCCATCTAGGATCAGGCTCTGCATAAACGTAATAATCTACACCGTTTTTTCGATCCGTTTGAATTTTTTCACTATTATTGCGTTAAGCAAGATCTTCCAGGGAAAAATAAAATGGGTTTTTACCGTTATTTTAAATTTTAAAATACTAAAAGATTGTCTGATTTACAACTTGCTTTGTGGACAAATTTCAAAATAATTTCGATACAAGCATGAAGGGAAAAGGACTGGAAAATCCTCTTTCCCTTTACATCAATTTCTTCTTTTCATTATCATGCCCATGATCTTACATCTCCATTCTCTTCTTTTGTTTCCTTTATTCCTCCCACCCCCTCCTGACTAAAGCATGTATGGATTAAAGGTAAACGACTCAGAAGAAACAGACGGCCCCCCCACAAAATAAAAAAATATCTATTCCCCCCGTATCCGAAACCCAGCCCCCTCATCTCTGGAAGCCGACCAACCGCAGCTCCCATCCGCCGTCCTGCCTCGCCATTGGCCCTAGCGGCAAGTCAGTCAGTAACTAGACGAGCCACCTCCCAGCTGAGTCAGTCAAAATTCGCAAACAAACATTGCACTGCACACTTCCTCATTCTTGTATCATATTCTCTCTCTCTGCTGCGGTCGTTATTATCACCGACACTGCTGCAAGTATGAACAACTACTACAATCCCAGTTGCAACCACCAGAGCTGCACTATTTGCCCGTCTTACACAGAAGCAACTGCATTCAACGGCTACATGGCATATTACCAGCAGCCTTCTCCTTACTTTCCTTTTAATGAATTGGGCGCGTATCTCGCTAATTCGCACGACATCCATCTCCAGTCGAGGAAACGCAAGAGGGAGACTGAATACCGCCATGCCAGAGATTTTACCATCCGTGCCCTGCTGGATTTGCCCGATGAAGACACGTCCGTAGACAGCAGCAGCTGTTCAAGTGCCAATTTATCCTGTCAGTATGCAAATGAAGAGCCGAGTAGGCTCCTGGTGGAGAATTACAGAATAACTGAAATGCCTGCCAAGGTCCAAATATTGAGCCGAAGTTCAACGAGTACTGTTGACTTTTTCACCCCACCTAAGCCGGCATCAGTGCATTTTAGTTCTTCACCTGCAGAGGACTTTTTTTCAAGATACTGTGGTGAGTTCATTTTCATTGCTCTGTATTGCGCCTGTTCCAATATCAACTTTTCAAAAATTCATATAAGATTCTATTCCGCATTTATTATTATTATTATATTTTTTTTAAGTAGAAGTTCAGAATTTGAATGAATGTTCTATATGTAAATTTTCGACAGTTTTGTAGAACTAATTTAAATTAGACTTTAAAGTTTTAAGGAAGTAAACTAAAACTTTTGATCGAAAATAATAGAATGTAACATCGATGTCCTGAACCTTTTATATCTCCTCGGAGGAATGTTTCCAATTACAAACTGATTCTCTTATATTTCAACTTCGAAAACTCGATACCTCGAGTTTTTTCGGTGTCCCTTTTACTTTGAGATATCGGTTGTACTGAACAGCATAGTTTAGTAACTAGGCTGTTCTGTTCAGTACAACCGATTAAGTTTCAATGCTACATTCTCCGAAATAAATTTTCGATCTTGTAAATAATCTCAATTATTACGCCTGTTAAAAAAAGGGTGAAACTCATCGAAGGTATTATTTGTAAAATTTAGCCAAATTGGGTGTTCAGTTCTCATTTTTGTGTTTGTATGTTTAACTGGGAGGAGAGAAGCTGAACTTAGTTTTAAAGTAAATTGTAACACCTATATGATTTATGTAATTAATAAGTAATATTTGTGTAAACTTGTATCAATGTGTTAGGAACAGGTACTTATTCAACTTTTATGATAATTCAGTATTACCGTGACAGTTAATTAAGTACGATTATTATCTCAATACGTGGCTTGCAAAATTATTTTAGAAGTCTACAAGGTTTAGAAGGCGACAAGATTTTGTCGCCAAATCAAAAAATCGCCAAAAAGGGACCATACTAAAGCTGTTCCGAAAATTTATTATTTGTATTCTATGAGTATGCATACATTCAAATATTTGTATTATGTATCATTTAATTCAATTTTTTCGATACATATATTTTTGATTTCGCATACATATATTTTTGATTTTTAATTTAATTTGTTTTAATTAAAATAACGCAATTAATGAGTTGTCAGATCCAGAAAAGGTCTGCAGACTATATAAAGATTTATTTAAATTCAAACATTTTTATAAGCAGACAAAAAATAAATATCCTACCTCAGAATATTTTTCTGGATCCATCACTGTATTAGTGCTGTGTATAAGTTTTAATTAAAGATCAGTAAAAGCTAATTTAAGTATATTGACTAAATTTTCTGAGAAAACCAGTATTTATTTATTGGAAACTACTTTTGTTTATACTTTTATTTATTGGAAATATGTATTGAGTTTGGACTGCCTATGTAGGGGGTGCGTTGGTTGGGAGGACTTTTTATGGATATTGTGAAGAAAAGTAGAAATATTAGCTACTGTATAATTAAATAATCCTAAAGCCAGGGTCCGATTATGACCGACAGGGGGGCCCGGGCATTGATGATTTGCGGGTCCCCATCTATGAAATTTGTTTTCTTTTTTATAAAGTTTTGATTTAAAAAAGAATATTTCAGAACAACATTTGAAATGCCGGGGCCCTGAGCAAAGTCCCGACTTGCCTATGCTATAATAAGGCCCTGCATAAAGCTATGAATAACTATTGAATCTAGGTTTGCCAATGCTTAAAAAAATATTTAAATCTGATCCGTCCAAGCAGGCGCGTAGCCAGGAAAAATTTTCGGGGGGGGGGGATATGAACTTATATGTGTATAAATAGACTGAATTTCATCACTAATCCAAAAATTTCGGGCGGAGGGATATATCCCGATATCCCCCCCCCCCTGGCTACGCCCCTGCGTCCAAGTATTACATCTACTTTCAATTATTCATGGATAGCCATCAGTGTCTTTTAAGTTCAAAATAGTCTATTTTAAAAAATCTGACAAATTAATCCTGAAATTTTAATATTACAATTTTTAGCCATGCAATAAAAAATAATTGATCAGAAGTGTCAGTATAAAATCCTGAACGTCATCTTTTGAAAAGTAATTTCTCTAAAAATAATAATTAAGTGCTTTTAATATTATTTGGTATGTATTACAAAATCAAGTGGTGATGGTGTAGACAGACCTGTTTTACATCTGTTTATCTTTTATCAAAATATACGAACAAAAAATTTTGAAATCTATTAGATTGATGAAATATTCTTTTTCCATTTAAAAATATCATTTTGTAATTTTATCTTACTTGTGCTGCGTGATATTTATGTGTGCACGATCCATTTTGACTTGTTTACGACGTGACGTCTGTACGTACGTATTCTCTGATAAAAAAAGCGATTATGGTCGAAAAACCGCATTTTTTAAATTTAAGATTATAGAAATATCTAGTACACCTCCAAATTTTCCATAGCTATCTAACTGGGTCAACTCAAAAATTTGTCAATGCATTAAGTCTGTGGGTAGTCATTTTTAAAACTTCATTTAAGAGCCGTTCATCTATTAGAAAGAAAAGAAAATTACTATAATTAGACGTACAGAGAAGTCACGTGGTGATCACAATACATTAGGGTGGTTTTTATTATTGTTTGTTTGTTTGTGGGATTACGACCGATTAGCTCCGAGTGGGCTCTAGGTCGAAGGGTG
Source organism: Cheiracanthium punctorium (assembly GCA_038373885.1). NCBI lineage: Eukaryota > Metazoa > Arthropoda > Arachnida > Araneae > Cheiracanthiidae > Cheiracanthium > Cheiracanthium punctorium. The sequence continues at coordinate 23,601 of JAWZYV010014717.1, read as the reverse complement.
ATGTGCCCTCTGTGGGGGGTCTTTTTAAGGGGTCCTAACCCGTATTTACGCTAAGTTTCGGAGAAAACCACGGAAAACTCCGAACGGTTAGGTCGACGGACGCGCGAAGACCCGAACCCGGGACCTTCACACTTCGCCCGTCTACCATTTCTAGTGATATAACCACTGTGCCATATTGAGGCCATTTTATTATTAAAGGGAAACCTTCCAGTCAGTAGCGTAGCCAGAAATTTTTCATGGGGGGGGGGTTACGACTACTTCAACTCATATATATGTGCAGGTGTGTGTGATAAGGGAGTGAAAAATACACATTTTGTAAGGCAAAAATTTTCTCAGGAGGGGGGGGGGCGACCCTCCTACCCCCTCTCCCTGGCTACGCCACTGCTTCCAGTCAGTGTACAAACCGCAAATATCCACCTTTTCGGAGGCTAGCCCCGCCGGGCCAGTGAATAAAAACTGAACATGGCAAGGTCCTGAAGTGTGAAGGTCCCGCATTTGGGCCTACCGCGCTGGTGTCAATCTAATGGTCTGGAGTTTGGGACTGTTTTTCTCCGGATGTAACTTGAATACGCGTTAGTACCCCTTAAGAAGTCCTTCGTCCAAAGCAACCGCCCTGTAGGCAGATGGCACTCGTGTGGGCTTGCCATAACACAAAAAAAAAAATTTCGAGGCTTAACTTATTATATTTTATCTAATATGTAATACCGTGTTTACTCGCGTAATAGTCGCATACCCGGTTTGAATGACAAAAAATAGATTTAGAATTACAGTATCATGTAGTAAATTTTCCACGCATAATAGTCACCCTTAGACTTAAACCATGAAAAATTCGCGAAAAAGTAAGGAAATCACGAGGCGACAAATATTTTCAGACGATAACTCTGCCAAGTATTTGCCGCCTAATGGTTTCGTTTCACTGGAACCACGTTTCACTGGAACCAGCAAACAAAGCGGGATGATTTAGCCTGCATTAAAGGACCAAATATGCAATTCACCTTCTGTACCCATCGTTGCTCCTGGGCATGGGTCTTTTATGTGATTTCTTTAGCGATAGCGCTAAATGAACTGCCGACAAGCCTAGACTGCAAAAAGAATCTCCTCCCCCAAGGAGCGGAACTTGCTGGTAACATTTACATACACCTCCGTATGTCAGACACCTTTTGTGGGATGCGCGAGCTTAGGCTCACCCACGGAGGGGCAGTGGGGGGAAACGCCGCCCCCCCTAAAGCTGGAAGAGTATGATCTGAAAATCTTTAAAAATTGAAAAATGTCCCTAATGAATTAAAATATTTCATTTTTAAAAATTGTCTTCAAATTCTTTCTAAAATATTTTTATCTTCCCCCCCCCCCCAAAAAAAAAAAAATGCTAGTTTTTAAATAAATACTTACAGTTAATGTATCAAATACAGTCAAACTCTTTACAGTGTCATTGAAAAGATATTATTATTTATGACTTTAATAACCCCCCTTAACCCATTTATGTCTAGTGTCCCTTTTTTGGGACGGCATTTTCGCTATCAGTCGGAAACGTTATTTATTTTTCCTAACCTTTATTCACGAGTATTGAGCCTCAACTCCACAAAATATTTTAACGTGACCCAATAGGGTGTTGACATTTCTATTTTTATACAAAATGATTTTAAAAGAAATCATCCCTTGTTCAAGAAGTTGTCATCAGAAGTTTATCTGTTAATGCTGGTATTGGCAAAATTCGAAGAAAGTCGCAAAAATATCTGGGCACAAATGGATTAAACTCAAATCATGGGTGCGCCACTGGCCGCGAGTGCTCAACTTTCGGAGGCTCCGGTGTCATTTTGGGTCTCCATAAAATCTCGGGCAGGCGCGTAGCCAGGAAAATTTTTCGGGGGGCGATATGCGCCTGGAAATTTTTTTTCGGGGGGGGGTATGAACTTATATGTGTATAAATAGACGAAATTTCATCACTAATCCAAACATTTCGGGGGGGGGATATATCCCGATATCCCCCCCCCTGGCTACGCCCCTGATCTCGGGGACCCCTATTTTACAATCATTCAATATTTTTTTTTTTTTTTTTTTGTCCGCAGAACCCGTCAGCCCCGTCTCTTCCGAAACGTTCGTGTCATCGACCGACGATGCCTACGCTCCCAGCGAACTGGACAACCCTTGCCTACCGACACGTTCCGCCAATCCCCAGTCACCGGCCTACAGCTGCAGGAGCTCCGACGACGCAAGTCCCAACGCCAAGAAGTATAAACGCGTCAGGACAATCTTCACACCCCAGCAGCTGGAAAAGTTGGAGCAAGAATTCGGAAAGACGCAGTACATGGTTGGGGCAGCGCGGGTGGAACTGGCAGCAGAACTCAAGCTCACAGAATCTCAGGTGAAAGTCTGGTAAGTTGAACCCCCAAATGCATGTATCTGTGCATTGCTTGAACTCGCTGTGGTCTCTGATGGGCTTCGGAAAACGCTAACTTATTAGGGAATACCATTGTTTTGTTTTTTTCTTTTTTTAACAAACAACGCAGTATTGTATTTTTTTAATGCGGTAGACTAGAAGTAATCTTGAAACTAGTTGAAAAACTTGCAAATTTTCGAAAACTAGTAGTTTGCCAAAATTACTATCTTAGTTGCAAAATTTTAAAGTAAAAACTATGATACTGTATCCCTGGTAGACCCTACAAAATTACACAAATTGGCAAAATTTTAAATGAGTGGGAAAAAACCCATATTGACTTTCAAGTTTAAGCATCTCTTCCACCCACCCCTGTAAGAAAAGTCTTCGCAAATGCCCTGCTATCGGGTGTTTTAAACTGATTGATTAGAGAAGAGCTTTTAAACTACTGATTTAACCCTTTAAAGCGCAGTGATCCCGCTCTGGGAACACCCAACTCTGACGTTTTTAATGTTGCCAGTCACGAAGAATAGATTTATTTTCTATAAAAATAGTTGCGGGTGACAGAGCTCCACGAGAATCCTTTACATTTTAGCACGACATTTCCCGTCAAAAAATGGTCACTATTCTTTTAAACAGCACTGACATCTGCTGAAAAATGGAAGAATGCGAGAACAGCTAGATAGATTTCCCAATGCTGAAAAAAGGGCAGCCGTTGCCATCGCTCGACTTAACTACCAGCAAGATGGCGGACGATCGAAACGTTCATCGCGTGCCACAGATCCAGAGACCCCTTTTTTGACGCAGCTTGCACAGCCAGCTGTCGTCAAAAAAGAGGTCTCTAGATCTGTGGCACGCGATGAACGTTTCGATCGTCCGCCATTTTGCTGGTAGTTAAGTCGAGCGATGGCAACGGCTGCCCTTTTTTCAGCATTGGGAAAGGGTTGCGCCTAAAAGGGTTAAGCATGCATGCCAAGTCTAAGGATTTAGGCTTTGCCTCAAGGTTCTTAATTTTCCCAGGAATCTTTAGATCACATAGTAGTCATTGTGTCAGTTTTCTTCATTGGTCTCAATCAAGATCAGTTCTCATTCCTTTAAAGTTGATCAAGCACGACAAACGGAGAATTCAATTTTGAAGTAGTTCAACTGCTCTAAAACATTAAATTGCATAAATAAATGTTCATTATATTATTTACCAATGTGCATGGCTGAGTGAGTGTCGGGCACTTTGGTTTTATCCTTTATGCAGAAATATGCTCAGAAAATTTCGAACTGTATTAGATTATTAAAGTTTTCATTTTGTTAAGAAATTAGATACTATTTACTAATGCCTGCTTTCTTAACAAAATGTCAGTTTTTATATTCCACTATTTCTTTTTTCAAATTATGAAATTAAAATTATTTGCATTATAAAACTGCATTAAAGCACACTCACAGCACTTGTTTTAAATATTTTTATTAATATTTGAAACACATCTTGGCATACTTGCTTTAGCACTACACTTCGAATAGCTAAAGCAAGCTATCAGCAAAGCTCAATTTGCTGATGGTTTGCTCAAATTTTAGTTTCACTAGCATTACTTTTCTCTGAAGCATTCTTTAGAATATTGCAAACCTTCAACATTCCAAGAAAAGTCGCCTCTGCAGCATTGCAAGCGGGCTTGCATTTCTGCTTGTCGCAACTCCCTTCTGTGCCCAATTTTCCTTCCCGGCATGGGTCTTTTGAATTTTCTTAGATTTAATTTTGAAGGCAAGGTTACCTAAAAGATCTGCATATGTTTGTTAAACATTTATTCGCAACAGCTAATGAGCATAGCATAGTATTCTTCAAGGTATAAAATGACAGAACTTGCTATAATTTTAATGTTATAGATTAAAATTAATAAAAGGTACTCTAAGTAAAGAATTCTATAGAGAAGTCCTTAAATTACGTTTTAATGTTTGTAGTAAAGTTTTAATTATTAATATCAAATCTAGAATTAAATTTTTTACAAATTTCATTTTAGTATAACATTATAAAATGACTTTACAAAATGAAAAACTACTACATATTTTTATTTTAAATAACCTCTTTGCATATTTCAAAAATGGTTATTAATTTTTTTTTCACTGGTCGTTGTTGGCAAAAGACAGGGTATTTGAAATCCCACAATCATCCTTCTATTTTTAAATATTCAAAGAATGATTTAAAGACCGGCTTTTGAAATTTCAACTGAATGTTTCTAAAATATCCAACTTCCGAATGTTTTTACAGTGTTCTTTCTCCTTTTGCTTTTAAAATTATTAATATTTTCATTTCCTCTAATTTGTAGGTTCCAAAATAGAAGGATCAAAGAAAGGAAGCACAACATCGATATGCAAAAAGCTACCCTCTCCAAACTAAAGGAAGATGAAGCGTATAGCAGTCGTAGCAGCTAGTGTAGCTGATTTCCTTGTATATATTTCTAATGTACATATCAGTGTGTTGTATTGTTCATTCATTTGCAAATTCATTTTTTATATCCAATCTAGCTCAAAATGTTTGTATAAGAAGTAAGCGAGATTGTTTTCCACCGTAACTACCTCGGAACGTGAACTTTTGGTCGTCATTATTCAAGCGTCACATATTATTGTATATATGTATATAGTGTATTTTAACATTTTTAAAACTTGTCGAATATTGGATCTTTTCCAATGCAACGGTAATATTTATTCGATAATAATACATTAAACTGTTCCCTTGCAAAACCTATATTATTGCGAATTAATAAGCAGAATCGGGATACAGTTAGGATTACAAATAATTTTACTCAAGAAATTTCAAAATTTTACGAGGAATTTTCTCAAAGGTATTTCGAATATTGAATAAATATTGGCGTTGTGTTAGAGCTTTTACCGGTGAAACACCAATATTTAGTCGCATAATTTAAAAATGTATCACCCCTAATTAGGCGCAGAGTTCCAGATCGCGACCTTATATTGTCTGATCAATCGCCTTGAAAGCAATCTCGCTTATTATGACATAACATGGACTGTGTGCTTGCATTCCCGGAAAAAAAACCTTATTAAATTAGTGTTCTATTGCACATCTTTGATCTGCAGTAATTAAAGTGAAATTCTGAACGAGCTCATGTTCATTTATCATTTTAATGCACTGTAAAACTATCTGACTCGTATATTTGACACTTGCACAGGCGTTCTCTGCGTGTGTGTGTGTGTCGGGGGTTGCTGAACTCCCCACGCAACGTCATATATACATCCCAGAGGGGGAAAAAAAACACAGGCTAAAATTTCTTAAAAATAGACAATTGTGTCTAAATTAATGATTTTTTTAAAGTTGCATATTTCAAAACTAGCTTAGGAAAGATGAAAAAATGCTCATTAAATATGTATTTTCAGATATTAAAAATATTTGTTTGGTTAAACTCTGTTATAAAATCATTATTGGAGTGGCCAGATTCATTTGACTATCAATGACTGCCGTTTTTTTATCACGGCAGTATAGAACGCAGTAACACTGCGTTTTTAATCACCCCCCCCCCCCAACCAGATTTCTGGGTGCGCCGTAAGACACTTGTCACTCCACTATCAATGCAATATTTATTCAAAGAATAGCATTATTTAAAATTAAAGGATAATTTTATATTTATTTAGGCGGAAGATACTTCTTCTTTATTGTTTAAAAGAAAATATGATTTTAATAAAAAATTGACATTATTTTTCAAATCAAAATTTTGCTAAATGTTCTTTTTTCCCCATTAAACATTTGCTTTTTCGTAAAAATAAGTCTGCGGTTTGTTAACGATTATGTAAATATATATTAATGTTATGTTGGGTTTGTTATTGTGTGTTTGTCTTTATTTATTTATTTTTTTCCCAAAACGAATTCCTCGAGGAGGGAAAGGAGATATTTTATACATTTGAAAACTTTATTTATAATCTAGAAAGTAATACAGGCATTCAGATATTAATTAATATATATATATATATAGGAAAAGGGGGCAAAAAATGAAAAAAGGTAGTTTTCTTAACCCTTTAACGCGCAGTGTTCTCGCTCTGGGAACACCAAACTGACGTTTTGACTGTTGCCAGTCAAAGAATAGATTTGATTTCTATAAAAATAGTTGAGGGTAACATAGCTCCACGAGAATCCTTTACTTTTTAGCACGTCAATTCCCGTAAAAAAAATTGTCACGATTATTTTTTCACAGCACTGACATCTGCTGAAAAATGGAAGAATGCGAGAACAGCTGGATAGATTGCCCAATGCTGAAAAAAGGGCAGCAGGTTGACGCAGCTGGCTGTGCCGTGTTGCGTATTTAGGTGCCACCTGTTTAACATTTTATAAAAAATCGGCATATAGTTTTTGAAATTACAAGAACAGTTTAGTATAAAATTACAAGTCATGTAGTCGCTTACTATGCGCGGAAGAACTATTTTTTTTTTTTTTTTTTGGTTAACTGCTCTATTGTTTTAAAACGGACAATAAATGTAAGAATAATCAATTGTAATGTTTGTAAATGTGATTGTAAAGTTTTTATTCTTAGCTATGTTTGTAAAATATTGTATAGTTTTCGACGCTGTGAAGACGAAGCTAATCAATGCTTATAAAACCATAATTGTGAATCTGTGATATGAACTATATAAATCCCATCGAAACTCGAATTTCGATTACTAAGAACATATGTACATTTGTATGCATTTAAAGATTAAATAAAAGGGATACTTTTTAAAAATAACTTTTGTGTAATGTTTCTTTATCACAATTTTTTTCTTTTATATTAAATTTTTCATTGATTTTATTATTCTTTAAATAGATACCTATATTCTATAAATAGAACACCCTAAAAATTAATTCTTGTAGTAGCGAATGTATTTTACTAACAGTAAAGCTATACATGTCTTATGCAACTTTCAGAAAAGTATCATCACAGAAGTTGCCTTCAAAAATGGGCCAAAAACTTACGGATTTTTGCAAAATTTCTCTAAACAGGTATGTTTACCAGTTTTTCCTGAGTGTCCTATAGGTTCATTGTTTCTAGTAAATTTTCCCAAGTCTCTGGTGTATTTAAATTCTTTACAAAACTGTTCAAAAGCTGCATAATTTTCAAAAAGAACAGCTTGTAAAAGTTGGAAAATTTTATGCCAAAGAAAGAAACTGACGCTATCCAGGGCCTTTGCTAGGAGGAGTCCACCCCCCCCCCCGAAACCTGACATTGGCACATAATTTTCTTTAATTTTTTAAAAAATAGTCTAACTTTTCAATTTCAGTTATTCTAAATTTAAAATATCTGACTGGAGGGAGGAAGTAAATGCTCCCGTCTTGCTCCAAAATTCCAGGCCGTTAAATCTTGCAGTAGGCCAGAACATTTGACCGCTATTCTTTAGACACCTACTAATGTTCCGTGTCGTATCCTCTTGGCCAAATTGTTTCCCTGTAATATACATCGTAGTATCACATATGGTATATCTATTGATATATCGTAGCACGCATGAGATCTCCAGCTATAGTATACAGAATGCACAGATGCATTTGAAATATTTTTAATCATGGTAGAGATAATTATTTACTTTATGCACAAATTGGTTTAACCTTTACTTAGCAATTGATATCGTAACAGGTTTTCAGGGCTCCTGAGTTTTCATACTGATGAAAAGGAGAGAGTATGGTGGCGATTTAATCTATTATTGTCAACTAAAATTAACTCTCCGATGGACATATGAAGTACTGCACAATTTAGAAGTATATACAGGGTGTGCCAAAAATGTGACATTTTAATTCTTATCATCTATCCTACTTTACAGTACGCTGATCCATGACTCACTCTGTAACCATTCCGGGCAACCCCTTCAATATTAATATTTTACCTCCATCACTCCAAGAAGATTAAAAAGCGTAATAATATCTACATTGTTTGTACGATCCGCTTGAAGTTTTTCATAATTATGTATAAAATATAAAAAACAATCGTGCTACTCTGTAAATTCACCGGTTCCCTCATGTTCAAGCGATTTTTTGCTATTTTCAGCTCCATTTTATTTCCGAGAGTAAAAAAAGTGTATCATTTTTGCGTGACAATGAGCTGTTGGAATCGATATGAAGTCGTATTCATTATGCTCATCAGGCTTTGAAAGGAAGGTTAATTCCAATTCATTTAAAATTAAAATAGTTTTACCAGATTGCGTAGTTCATTTATTATTTTTTTCTCCACAAATAAATCGTCTGCATGGATATAAAAATGGCTGTGTACACAAAAACGAAAACTTTCGACTGCGAAAAGATCCGAGCGTTTCCAGAAGAGCATGAAATTCGATTTGGGTATAAAAACTGAACATGAACTTATCTATTTTCAGTGGACGAAAATTCAATATATTGAGTGTAGACGTTTTCGTCAAATGTTTCTTTTAGCGCCCGTTGTAATTACCTCCACAACGGGCTTTGACTTCTAGTTAGACATAGGTGGGCAATGTAAATTGAAAAAGCGTTCAAAATCCAGTAGGGAAAAAAGGCTACGCGTTTTAAGTTTGTATACGAGGCCCGTACAGAAAAATTCTCAATTAATAAAATTTAGTCTCAATTAGTAGTCCCCATAGCCCCATACACTTATGTCACTGCCAAGAAATGATCGCCATGGAGGGTATTTTACTGCTCCTAAAGGCAGTGAAGGTTCACATTCAGCTTTACTTCTTTCTCTCACACGGGCATTCATCTGTCCTGCAAAGTACGTAATTTCTGTACTACCGCTGAAACGCTATTTTCCGACGCCACTTTTCCTTTTTCGAGAGCCATTGAAAAGGGGTTTAAATGAGCCTATATTTCTTCATATTGCTTTGTACGGGGGTCGTATACAAATGTAAAAAGTATAACTTTTTGGAAATTTACGAAAGGAATATTTTCTTTATGTAGTCATTTACGTGAGGTCAAATACGTGACTGCGACTTTTATGTGGAGAAAATATTTTGACGATTTTTTCTGCTTCAAGACGGGTGTGTGACTATTATGCGAGTAAAAACCAGTGCCGGATTAAGACAGCGCGGGGCCCGTAGCAAATGTTACCAAGGGGCCCCCTGCACCTATATATATATATATATATATATATATATATAGGTGCATAGGATGACGCACCTATATATATATATATATATATATATATATATATATATATATATATATATATATTTAGGGGGAGGAGTTCACCCTCACATTAAAGTAATAGAGCTAAATGAAGTGAGAAAATAAATAGTGCTAATTATATTACAATTTATGTTTAGTGCTAATTGATGGTATTACTAATGCTAATTAGATGTAAACAAAACTAAAAGGTCCCACGTGTTATATTTGCGAGAGGTTTATCCCAGCCCTTCCTCCACCTTGGGTGAGCTAATCTGTAGGTTTTGTGCGATAATAAAATAAAAGACAACTTTTACGAATTTTCTTGGTTCAAAATGAAAAAATTTGAGTTAAAATAGTGTGCGGAAAAAATGCCGCAAGACATAGACAGTGAGTAAATAGATAGTGAGACTGGCGATATTTAAAGTTATTTATTCGTATAACTCAGGTTTTTTTTTTAATGAATGTTAATGTTCATGGATATATATTTGGAATTTCTAACACTTCCCACCTTTCCCATATGCAAACATATAACTAGACAAGTTTACACACATAAAATAATAATTGTTTCTGTAAAATTTTTAGAACCTTCGAAATCAATATGTATTTTAAACTGTGTCTTTAAACATTATTTTTTCCCCTATAAAAATACATGCTTGTAAAATTATTTCATCATATATCTGGACGGTCTTTACTAATTATAGGTTACATATTTTTAACTTCTCTTAATTTATTTAATGGGTTAATTCATAAGAAATCGAACTGAGGATAGATAGATCTAGCACAATAATACCTCCACCATTCAAAATATACTGCATACACGGAAGGCATTTAAACTGTACATGCTTGTACAGGGGGACTGTTACTTCCACATACCGCTTGGGACACTTCTAAAGGTCATTTCGTTAGTGTTCTACAAGCATATGTACATTACTTTTCAACTTATCCTCGTTAAAATGATATAAAATATTTTCCTCAAAAAAATCTTTATAGAATAATCTATATAGTAGAATAGAATAATCTATATAATAAATAATAAAAAATTCGGATAAAACATTCATTATCGTATTACGTTCAAATGTTTTTGCAAGACATAATAATCTTAAATGTAACAAGTAATTTGTGAGTTTCTTTGTGGGTCAAGAGTATCCGAAAATTCTTTTTGTTTTCAGTTTCCCTGAGGTTATGGCTTCTCGGATACCCCGACCGTGCGAAGATCCTCTCGGTTCTAAGTATTTTATTTGAACGAACGTACTGGCATTCGTGCTCTTGACCTGTGGTTTCGACCGGCCAAAAATGAATTCTTTCATATTTAACGTAGTTAATTTCCGAGATTAATAAGATAATTTATCGTAATAGTGGATTCCCCAACTATAAAAAAATGACTTACATTCTATATATTATTATTGTTTCAAAAAGTAATTCGCCTTTGTTTAAATACTGTAAAATGTAAAATAAATAATTAAGTAAAAACAAATCAAGCCAACAACCAAAAGCCTTCTAAGATGGTTCACATCCTACTACACCTTCGAATTTCGCCAAAGCCACCCGCCGTTACTGCAAAATAAAAGAACTTTGGGGCTGCCCAATATCCGTTTAAAATACCATCCCCATATTTACTGTAAAACAAAATAACTTTATGTCCAATATTTAAATAAAAATTATTGTTTCGTGGGGGATTATTATTGATTATGGGGCGCGTTTTTCCTACAATCTTAATCCTATGGATCTAAGCTCTCGGGGAAATGCAGAAGATAAAACTCGCGTTCCAGAGGACATCTTCAGAAATAGCCAAAAATATTTCCGTTCTATTGAGTCATTTTGAAAAGTTTGATTACAACTTCATTAAAAAATTCTTTCGACTTGTTACTGAAAAGTCCCTGATCGGGACAGATAGACTACAGACTAATGAATAATCCGGCCCACTGACGGATTAACACAATTTTGTGGGTGGAGGCTTGGATGGAAGATTCATATATATATATATATATATATATATATATATAAATTTTATGGAAGTAAGTTGGGATTGTTTACATTAATTTCATTTTTCTCGGGAGGGGCGGTCACCTCCTTCGACCCCCTCCCTTTAATCCGCCCTTGATCAGACCCTGAGTCTGTTTTTTTTGTTTCGGCACTTAGTTTTCTTTCTATATTTTGTTTATTTCTGGATTCAGTCTTCAAATAAAGACAAAAATTTAACATTATTGGTAAGGAATCCATTTTCTAAAGGCCATAGGTGGGTGGTGCAAAGATCTGGATACCTCTCCTCCGTTTGTCCGAGTTTCGCTTTTAGTCAACGAAAAGATAATGATACAGCCTTTCTTTCTGTCTTTCTTTTATTTCCCACCTTTTGGATGCTCCGTGAAATTTTTCTCTGAGAACCGTGTTTTTGTTCCACAGTATTGTTGGATATACTCTTGTGTGTGTCCTTATTGCTGACTTTAGAATACTCATTCACTTTCGTCTAGGTAATGAGTTGACTAAATAATGCAGGCATGCAACAGCCACATTAAATATATTAATGACTATGTCATTTTATCGCTCACCCCCTTTTGAAAATGTGACATAAAAATGAGGCACGAAAATGCGTTACGAAAACGCGACATAAAAGTAAGAATAAATGTCCGCTGAAAACATTAGTATGTGTTACGTAAACCACCGATTTCTATAAGCTCCGTAAGGTTGCATTTATTTGATAAAATGATTGTTTAAAAATTTCATCCGTTTATTTAAATACTATTAGTTCACAACAGCTTTAATCTATTGTTACAATATTTCGTAAGCTGTAGAATATACATCACAAGTATATTTTACATATATTTAAATACTATTAGTTCACAACAGCTTTAATCTATTGTTACAATATTTACTAGCTGTAGAATGTGCATCACATGTATTTTTCTATAAATAGGTTACAATCCTAAAAATTTCAACATGGGGTTACCAGGTGAAATACACGATAGATGAGAGATAAAATGACATAGTCCATTAATATCGTTTTAATATGGCAATCATGAAACTAAAAAAATTAGGGGGGTTCAGGGGGGTCTCCCATTGATGAGGCTCGAACAGCCGAGTTATACGTATATTCTTTCAATGAGTTGTCTACAACTGATTTACAGTTCCACTATATAGATCTTCAGAAATTGTCTTATCCAAAAAATAAATAAATAAATAAAAATGACAAGAAAGAAAGAAAGAACGAAAGAAAAAAAGATTTACAAGATTTATCTGTTGCCTTAAAAAATCAAGAAAAATAAATCATGCCAAGCTCATAGATTATAAAACACTTTCCAATACAAAATATTTTTGCGCCAAATCTGCTATATTTTAGTTAAAACTGGCGAGATTTCGTAGATAAAAAAATGTTGTATTATCACTGTAAATGCAATTTTATGAGACCCTGTAAAAGACCATTAATTTTTTTTAGCGTTTAACTGAAGAATATAAAATTTTTATACTCATTGTCTTGTGCTAGAAATGTATTAGTGTCTCTCAAATGCAGACTGCAATGGGAATTCTTTTGAGTGCTCCTGTAGAACTATTAATAATACGGACGTTATTCTCAATGGAGAGCATCATTTTGAGAGCCTTAGTAATATATATGCCAACTTTGTTTTCTTTCAAAAATCGAATATCTCTAAAATATGTTTTCAAGAATGACTGCTGATTCAGTCATTCCTGTATCAACAGATACAGGGGGAGACCCCCCCGAACCCCCCTTTTAGTTCTGTTTTTTAGACTGTGCAATACATTGGATTTTTTTTCTCCTGTAAAAGAACTATAAATGCTACACACACCATTTTCAATATGGTACGTGGTACTGTACATAGAAAAAACATTAATTTCGCACAAATCAATGTATATCCACAGCAGTTAGAACACTGGATGGGTAGACATCAGAACAGACAAATAATCGAAATCATAAGGACGTTAACCCGTTTTGGGTTCTAATGCATTAACAAATTTTCGTCGGTCGGAGACCCCCTCAGACTCCAAGGCAGATATAGCCCTTAACAAAACACAATACAATAAATCAGTTAATTCAAGTGCGAGTAACGAATTTTCAAAATTTCCGAAGAAATCGACATAGCTTAATATAATTACATTAGACATTTTTCGAGGTACTACATTATTATCCAGGCGATCCGCCAAGACGAGCAACTTTTTCGCCAAGATAAATGCCGGACACATGAAATTATTGATGGTTCGGAATACGATTACCAACAGTTTGCCAGGAAATTTGCGGAAAAATAGTTTGGCGTTAATGAACGCCGGGATAATACGTAAATACCTTTTTCGATTTATCGTAAAATAATAAAAATATCGCCAAGTTTGGTTTGGTTCATTTTTCAAAGCATTTTTTTCGCACCCTATTTGGCAATTTATCGCAAAAGTCGCCAACATTGCCGGCTTTTGGTTCAAATTTTGAAGGAGGCACACGATCGTCGTCGGATTATTAGCTAATCATATTGTAGGATAGTATTATATGCTTAAAATAGATGCCTGTTTCTAAACTGCCATTGACCGTATTGTATAGAAATTATTTTGAGTGCTCCCGTATAGAAAAACTTTTAACTATACAGACACTATTTTCGATGCAAAGCTTCATTTTGTAATCCTTCATAACATCCAATTTTGTTTCATTTCAAAGAGCAGAATATCTCTAAAACTAGAAGTCAAAGCCTTTTGTGAAGGCAATTACAACGGGTGAGAGAAAAAACATTTTAAGGAAATTTATCTTTCATTCAATATATTTAATTTTCATCCACCTAAAATAAATAAGTTCATATTCAATTTTTATTACAGACCCAAATTGAATTTCATGCTCATCTGGAAACGCGCGGAATCTTTTCGCAGTCGAAAGCTTTCGTTTTGTATACATAAACATTCGAATATCCAATAGACGATTTATTTGTGGGGGGGGGGAAATAATAATAAACTGTGTAATCGGGAGAAATTATTTTAAACGTATTGGAATCCCCCCAATTGTATGACGTCATTTTCACTTAAAATAGGTCATTTTATCACGCAAATGATTCAATTTTTTGACTCTCGGAAACGAAATGGTGCTGAAAATAGCAAAAAATCGCTTAAAAATGAAGGAACGGGTGGATTTTTAGATTTTAAAATTGACAGATTGTTTTCTATATTTTTTTACAAACTTGTGAAAAATTTCAGGCGGATCGTACAAACGATGTAGAAGTTTTTAGGCTTTTTGTCCTTGACTTTGTAATCTTTTTGCAGTCATAGAGGAAAAAGTTTTATCTTGAAGTCGGGGTTCAGCGCAACTACAAGGGGTGATCAAATGAAAAGGTACCAAACGTCGCAACAACCTAACCGTTATCATATTTGTCCATGCAGCTATATAAGAGCACGTATCGAGACATCTAGGAATGCGATTGGAGCCTTTTGTGTGGATAGGAACATGCGGGGGCCCGCAGGAGAGAGCAGAAACTCTTGTAAAAAGCACCCTACTACGTCCAATTGACGCGTCAGTGCGTGTGAGGACAGGATGGTGTTCACATTGCAAAATTCGACGATTTAGGGGCAGCGAGGCGTTATCCGATTTCTGACAGCGGAAGGTGTTAAACCGGCCACTATTCATCGCAGGATGATGATAGTATACTGGGAAGGCTGTGTGTCCCACAAGTCAATGAGAAAATGGAATGTCCGTTTTCGCCAAGGAACTGGTCACGTTCAAGTGGGAGATGTTGGACCATCCGCCCTACAGTCCGGACATGTCACCCTGCGATTTCCATATGTTGGTTCCACTGAAGAAACCACCTGAAAGGGAAGCGCTTCTATGGTGTATATTTTGAATAAAGTCTACATTTGTACCCACCGTTCTTACCTTTTCATTTGATCACCCCTTGTAGTTAGCAGGATGATACGCTTTAAAGAAAATCTTCCTATAGAGCGCAATGTAATGGGAGTATTTTGAGTGCTCCTGTAGAAAAAAATCAATAAATGCTACATAGATCCTTTACAATAGGGTACATGGTACTGCAGATAAGAATAACATATATAAATTTCGTAGAAATCAATGCCTATACACGCGAGTCAAGGACGGACAGACAGAGAAACCGAAATCTTAAACACTTTTCTACCTTGTTGGAAAGTGTCAAAAAAGCTAGATCTTGAGAGGGAAAGACGAAAACTTTCAAGGTAAAGGCGCGGGGCCCCCAAATGCGCGGGGCCCGTAGCATTTGCTAAATCTGCTATATTGTTAATCCGGCACTGGTAAAAACGGTACATTAAAAGCAGAAAAGATGTTTGATGTTCGTATGATTGTCAACGCTACGCTAGGGCGATCTGCCAAGGATGGGAGGTGCCTTGGTAGGAGGACTTTCTAAGATGTTCTAACGCGTATTCAGGTTACATCTGGAGAAAATCTACCGAAACTCCGGACCGTTAGATCGACAGCCGCGCGATGGGTACCGAACCCGGGACCTTCACACTTCGGCCGTCTACCATTTTCAGCGAAGCAGAAAAGATGAAGATTGTACTTTACTGCAAAAAAATCACTCCCCGATCATCAAAATAATGATAATAATAAATAGATTCTGGATTAATACCATAATTAATAGGATTTTAAGTTAAATTAAAGGGAGGATTTTTTCTTGATGTATTTCTCCTGTTCTGGGCAAAAATATATGTCTAAGTCAAAGGCAAACACTCGCACACACACACGAGAAGAAAATAAGCCGTTAAAAAAGAAAAAAAATATATTGCAAGATACTGAATTAAAGCAAGATTTGTAAGAAAAATACACTAAATTTGTTTTTAATTTTATAGTCAGACATTTGTTATCATCCAGGAGAGATAAACTACCCTGTTTACTCGCATAATAATCGCACCCCTGTTTAGAAGAAGAAAAAATCGTCAAAATATTTTCCCAGCATAAAAGTCTCAGTCGCGTATCTGACCTTCATTTAGAAAATAGAAAATTATCCGCTGAAGTCTTCCCTTCCCAGAACTATAGTGCTACTGTTACCTTCAGTGAAGTGATTTATTATAAATTATTATTAGAATTTTTTTGTCAAAATCTTCTCAAATATTATTTATGAAAATATTACCATAAGAAGAAAGATTTTTTCACTTTGTGTGCAAGTGACGAAAAGACTATTTAATAAGCAGCACATACCATTTGGAAACATTTAGTATGTTGCTAATTTATTATACTGCAGGGGCGGTATTTCAGATTTTCATTTGGAGGTGCAAGATCTGATATATTAAAATCCACAGTTTGAAATAAATATATTTCTTGTTAAATTTGATACGTGACCGCGCCTTCTATTTCCCGCCCCTGTTATAATGTTTATATATATATATATATACATACAAGACGTGCTTATCATTAGAGAGTACAATATTGTGAAGTAGATTTCCCCGCATAATAGTCGCACCTAGACTTTCAAAATGAAAAATTGGGCAAAAAAAGTGAGACTTACGAGAGTAAACACGGTAATCAAATTATTTTTAGACAATCTGTGTAGAGTTGTTTAATTTTTAAATCTTTCTTTCTACAGATTAGTTGATAAAAAATGATTTATTTCATGTAATTAACAGGAAAAATATTAAAGTACATATTGTTGTAAGATAGAGAAAGAGCCAATCACCTTTCGTTACTGTCCCATCGGTAAAACAGATCTTGACGCAGATTTGTCAGCAAAATCGATCAAATTAATTGCAGTGCTGATTCTTTATTTTAGTTCAGGAATAGACGCTGGAAGTGGGGGAGTATACACTTACTTGATCCTTTACAAAACTCCATTACACCCAAGGCCAGATTAGGCTATGGCTATGGAAGTCCCGAGATCCTTTCTCCTCTTCTATGAAAGTTGATATGCTAATTACTAATTTTTAGGAAATAAATTTTTAAAGTAATATTTTTAAAATTATTATTTTGCATGCATTAGGCGGAGATGCACAATGAAGGACTATTAAAATAATTAATAAATTTAAATTAAGTAATTTTACTAATATAAGTACGCATAAATATGTTTGAAGTATTTTCAAAATTTTAAGTTATATAAATTGAAAAGTTCCAGTACAACTTCATTAAAAAAAATTCACTTGATTCATTACTGCGAGGCCTCTGAGATGGTCGGGGCCCAGAGGCTGCAGACTACTCAGCCTAATGGATAATCCGGTACTGCATACACCGAAATCCCGCAGTAAAATATCTGGTGATCGTATTGGACATTAAACAACACCTCCACTCCACGACCAAACTGGTGCCTCAGCATTGAGGTAGGATATAACGTTGTTGTGGTAGTGAAAAGGCGCGCCATCTTGTCGAAAAATGTATCTTCTTGGCATTTTTTCATTAAAGATTCGCATAAGAAAAATCTATAGCATATAGAGGTAAATAATTCCTGTAACAGTTTAAACATTAGCAGAATCATTTCAGGATAAATTACTTTTAGTCTGAGTTCTATGACTGTTTTCACTTAATATTTGAAAAGTTCTTAACTTACGGAATTGCCCAACAACTTTGTAGTATCCTGCATAATGATTATTTTTAAAACTATTGTATGTCAGTAAATTTATTTCTCTTTGTTCGAACAAAACGAAATGATTTATTATTATTTTGATATTTAGTTCGTTAGGTATATGTCAGAGAAATTTTTGATCAGAAAAAGTAGCGAAATAGTATATGAAAATTGAGCAGCAACCGTACTACAGCGTCGCACAACCTGTGGGGAATCCGAGACGCATTCTCTCCTTCCAATATTTTGTCTCTAGATGGCATGTGGAAAAGAACATACAGTGAAGCACCGTTTATGCGTCTTTCAGAGGACAAGGCCCGGCCTTTGGCAGTGGTAAGCGGGGCCCCGTGCTTTTAGGGGGGGGGGCGCCTGCAATACATTTACGATACCTCCGGGTGCGAGACGATACCTCGGGTCAGCTCTCTTGCGAGAGAGCGTAAGTCGATACCTTAGGGTGCGAGACGAGACCGCTAGACAATACTTCGATGTGAAAGTGCGAGACGATACGAGACCTGGGCTATTCGTCTCGCATCTATCCTTAACTGTATCGGAAGACGAGTATGAGTCCAAAAATATCAGTGGTTCTCAGCTGTCAACAGAAATAAAGGTGCTTCCAGAAACGATTCCAGATGACATTGACAGTCCAGTGAAAGCACTTAACTATTTAAATGGCAATGACATCAAGAACCCTTCTCCTAATATTCAAATTGTATAGAGATACAGGATTTTGTTAACTGTTCCTATTACTGTTTCAAGTGCTGAAAGGAGCTTTTCCCGTTTAAAATTAATAAAAACCTATTTAAGGACGACTATGTCACAAGAAAGACTATCTTCCTTAGCAAAACTTTCAATAGAATACGACACTGTTGCACGTCTAATTTTTGACAAACTTATTGACGAGTTTGCCCAAAAGAAGGAAATTCAATTTCTTGTAAGTAAGAGTTTGTATATCTTAAGTTGTTACATATCACCTTTCATTGTTTAACTATTTGGCAATACATCACATTTCTTTTTTTAAACTTAAAAATGTATGTGTACTCTTTTAGTCTCGTATTCAACAATGAATATAAGCTGCTTTTTCTTGGCTCAAATCATGATACCACAATAAAAATATTTTTAAAAATGTAGAAAAATTCTTGTCTTTGTTTTAACTTAACAAATATTTTACAACTTTTAACTTTTAAAAACGTTTTTTTTCCCTTTATTTGTTTTCAATTTTACTGACAATTAGTGGATGGGCACGACTTGCAAGCAACTTCCGAGCTGGCGTCAGTCCCAAGATTTGCCCAGGGCCCCACAATTGCTAAGGCCGGCCCTGCTGAAAATTGATCTAAAACGACGAATAAATGAAAAATTAATAATTTATTTTGATTATTACAGGTTTAATGGTACTAATGCAAATTAATAAGCTATGACAATTTTGCGTTTTTTTAAGGTACTTCCCGTTTTTTTAAGGTAAATTACTTTATAATAGCTTTTACACTGAAAAACAGTAACGGAATTTTAAAAGGAAACATTTATTATAAAAGTGAAACGAATCAAGCTAATGTCTTACTAATACTGCATATATCTTTAGTATTAATGCATTTGTATACCTATTATGATGCTGTGATTTGAGATCACTATAGACAATGAATTTAAAAAAAAAACCTTGCATAGTCATCTCATGTGTTGATTGTCTATAATTATTAATTGCAGCATTTGCATTGAATTAATGAAAAAATATTCCATGAACTTAATAGTTCATGAAATGTTTTTTTTTTTTTTTTTCGGTGACAGACAAAATAATTTCTATTACAGCGGAACCTCCCATGTTGGGCACCCCCATAACTTGTACATCTCTCTAAGGTGGACATTTTTCTCAGGAACGGAACGTGTCCATAATACAGAAATATGCCTCAATAAGTTGCAGTTGGACACTTTTTTGAGTGAACCGCAGGTGTCCAACTTACGGAGGTTTCAGTGTATGTGTATGTATACACAAATTTCATTTTTGTCTTTCAACAAATGTGTGTCCAACTTTGAATTTGCTTTTAAAAATTTACTTAAATCGTAAATGAGGCAAACGTAGATGACTATCCAGCGATCCTTCAGGAAGGTGCAGAATTTGTTAGTGGAATTTCCGATTTTGGTTTTTGAATGATAAATGAATCCTTAGGGAGAGAAGGAACCATGTGATTGAAATCGTTCGCAATCAATTGCATTTCATTTAGAGTTGTTTAATGCTTGTTCGAATAAATTCGACAAATGAAAGGTACCATTAACAAGTTTATAGTAAATGTTGAAGGCTTTACTGCAAAAAGGAAATAGTTCCAACTATTCAAGCTTGCGGAAAACTGTAAAAAATGTTCGAGGATTCATCACAAACTAATGAGACAGGCAGCTTTATCTCTTGAGTAACACGAGAACTCACGATTAGAGTTACACCCTTTTAATACCAAACGAAATATACGAGGTGTATTCGGAAAGTAGGTTCCGTTGTGAAAAAAAAAAAAAAAAAATTAGTAAAAAAATGTTTTTCAAGACAATTTTATTTTTACATGAAAGAGCATGCCTTAAACAATTTTTCTACATAGTTTCCGCCAATGTTCAAACACTAAGTCGTTGCGGGTTACCAGCTTTTCTATACCTTTTTCATAGAAACTTCCCGCCAACGACGATTCAGAGTCGTCTTAAACCCTTCCATATACCCTTTCTAGAAGTCAGTATAATTTCAAACTCATTTAGTTTGTATAAATATTAGAACTTTTTAAAACCAAGTACAGTGAAACCTTCGAAAGTTAGACACTTGCGGTTCCCACAAAAAGTGTCTAACTTATAGAGGTATATTTCAAGATTATAAGACCACGTTCTGTTCCCCCAGAATCGTATTTATCTTAGGGAAATGCCCAAGTTATGGAGGTGATCAACTCGGGAGGTTTCACTCTGACAAGTTGAAGTTCCATATCTACAAGCAAACAGTTTCAGTCGAATAGTTTTATGTGCGGACACAACATTTTTTTCCCGTAGTAATTACTAAGCATGTACACCAAGGTTCCGCTTACCACAGATAACTCATTTTGCAGGAAAACTTTTCCCACGATTAATTTTTTTTTTATCCCCTTTTTGAACAAGGGCGGTGTCATCAGCCCCAATAAACTTATCAATCTCTTCATCCCTTCGATAACAGAAAGCATCCTGTTCCCGAGAGCAGCCCTCACACATAATATTTCAATCTTCTTGCAGGGGTTTTTAGTTTCTGTAATTAGTTCCGAATAGATATAACCTGATCCAAATGGCCTGGTGGTGAATGGACCCCCCGCACTTCTACCATTTTTTTTTAATAGGATATCTCTGACCATCGTCTTCGGGGGAAGGAGGTCGAAAATAACGACTTGGGGCACTGGAGGTCATCGAATCCTGTGAGGTCCGGCGAGAGAAAGTGCCGCTACTACTAATCGTTTTATGATACCCTCGTTGTCCGCATCGCTGCCCTTGGGGGATCTTCCTATTTTTTGTGGGTTATATCCCGCCCCTTTCTCGGGACTAGGCGTGAGAACAGAATTTTCACTGTCGCGTTCCGGACCCCGGGACATCAAAGAAAATGGAATTTTTCTTGTCTGCTCCCCCCCCCCTCATCTCGTTAATGGCGTTGTTAGTTCGGCGCCTTTCTTGAGTTGCCGATGTTAATATTGAAGATAAATCAAGCATCCAGCCGTTTTCATGCACTGTTTCCAATGGGAAAACCTGTGTAAAAATAAACTTCGGCCTGGGCAATTTTTCGCAAATACTCTTAAATAATTTTCACTTACACAAACCTAAGTATTTACTTATGCATAAATAAAAAAATAATACACTAAAACTTGTAGCCCGGATGGTAAGGAGCCGAATTATGGATCAAACCACCAGGATTTGAATCCACGCGGATCGAATATCACCGTCTACATCCTCTTGCAGGATTATTTGGTATGCTGGAAGATGGTGTGGGGCCAGGCAGAGGCAGACTAACTTTTGAAAGAAGCTCATTAAAGACAAACAAAATTCACAATAATAAATCAAAATTTTGGTTTAGACTAATGTAAATGTTTTTCGAAGGGACTAAATTTTTTAAAAGATCATTTTACCTCTTTAGTGTGTATAATAAAGCAGAATATTACCCTCCAGCAATAACTCCTCTCTTTTTTTTGGGGGGGGGGGATGTAAGCCCCTTTCCGATGTTACTCTAAATTGTGAGGAACTGAGAACTTAAAAGTTCAGGAAGATCTACCTCGCCGATGTTATAGCTGTAAAGCAGTACACTACAACTAAATTGTCAATTTTCAACCATAAAAAAACCTGTTATTATTTTTACCGGAATTCGAATAGTTGTAAAAATATCACACACACTTTATGTAATAAACCAAGGAACATACCTTTTATTTTATGAAGGGAGAGCTATGTTCTTCTCGGTGCGCGGAAAAAACGGCCCATTGCTACAAATTAGCCAACCACTTTTATAATTAAAGGATGAAATTTTTTATGCCGAAAATACCTCTTAGATACCATCTATAATTAAAATAAGATGGAATTAATATAAAAACTGAAATAATTTTAAATAAATAAATAATTAAAATGGTCCTCGTGCTGAGCGAGAAAACGAAACTGGAAAACTAGGCCGCGGTCTAGGGCAGGGGCGTAGCCAAGGGGGGGGGGATATCGGGACATATCCCCCCCCGAAATTTTTGGATTAGTGATGAAATTCCGTCTATTTATACACATATAAGTTCATATCCCCCCCCCTCCCCGAAAAGTTTTCCTGGCTACGCCCCTGGTCTAGGGTCCCCAAAATTTTAGGGTGCAGTTGTTAAAATAGTTTATGACAAGAATACTCCATCAAAATTATTTTTGGTAATAAAGGTAATCAGTTAAAACATATTATTATCAACAAATAAAAACCAGAATGCACTGAGTATGCTGGGCCCCCAAAAATCTTAATTAGGCCCTACCCTTAACTTAATAATTTTTCCGAATATTAAAGCGCGAGTGTATATTTCGAGAGTCTACATCCATATTCCCCTCTCCCCCAACACACACACGCGCACGAAATTCGAAAGATAATAAATTTTATTTTATAACTAAACATTATTTTTAATACTAGGGGCCAAGGCTCCCAGACTCGCTACGCTCGCTTTTCGTATGAGGCATTCGGCCCCTAATCAGGCTTATTCGTAAAAAAGACATAATTTCAACAGACAAAACCCGAAGATTGGATCAGATAGAATGTTACTGAGCTGGTGAGCGGAAAAAACGCCACCGGAAAAAACGCCACGCGGAAAAAACGCCACCCGGAAAAAACTCTACTTTTAATAGTTTTATGATGTAACAGTCTTTATATGCTAATCGATGAGGCATTTTTTCTCTGAGGCAATCTGAGGAGCGTAGCCAGAAAGTTTTTTCGAGGGGGGTTGTATGAGATATAATTTTGTAATGATAAACTTAATTTCTTACTGACGACGTAGGAAGGGGGGGGGGGCTTTGGAACCTAGAATTGGCTTGGGGACCCCGAAATTTTTTCGGGGGGTTGTATGAGATATAATTTTGTATTGATAAACTTAATTTTTTACTGACGACGTAGGAAAGGACGGGGGCTTTGGGGCTCGAGCCCCCCCCCCCATATCTTT